>JAZEWU010000005.1:4352791-4363219 GCA_036362915.1 Geotria australis
TTCGTTGTTGGCATGCCGTCCTCTTCGCGGCCCTTGTGCAGCGCTTTGTGACCCTCGGGTGAAAGGCGCTATATAAAATGAAATTATTATTATTATTAACTTGCCATCGCGACCCTCACCAGGACAAGCCGTTTAGAAAATGGATGGATGGAAATAATAATTATAATTAATAATGTATTACATTTATATAATAATAATAATAATTCAATTTATATAGCGCCTTTCACCCGAGGGTCACAAAGCGCTGCACAAGGGCCGCGAAGAGGACGGCATGTCAACAACGAAAGACAAAACAATAAAAACCAAAGCAACAGAAAATAAATGATTAAGGCTACTTTGAATATACAATGCAGAATCCACAACTACACTACATGTCAGTTCATCTCTGTCCTTTTTCTGTTGGCTTTGAAGAAGATCAATAGTCTGAAACGTCAGCCTATTATTACATGTTTATGTTGCAAGGCGGTGTTTTTGATTAATGTGGGGAGATTCTGTGGGTGTCTGTGCACAACTTCCAATGTCAGATTTGCATAGATCCGTGCTGCTAAATTTTAAAAAGCACATTCTCTAATGTGGCTTTAGGAGGCATGAGTCTTTACTTGTGTGTGCAGCATAAAAACATTTGCATTCATATTATTATGTTGATAATTAATTTTTCAGAATCATCTAGCACGGTTGCCTATGGAAACACGCTGCAGGCATCACAAACAAGTAAACCTCAACTACCTTTGATAAGCACTCCCCCTTAAATATATTACTATAGTGTTTTATATTACACACTCCAATAAATAATTTAGCATTTTTACTTGTGTACAATTAAGAAAAATTACAACCTGTCTCGGTACACTGTCCTGTTTGCTCTAACCCCATCACTTAAGTTACTTAGTGAACACTCCTGAATAAACGCATCATTTTAACTGTCACGCTAAGATAGCGCATAGCCATTACCTTCGTGTTGTTTACTTTATTTAGGCTTAATGTTCTAGTTGGCAGTTTCAGCGGGCGCAAAAGACGCATAAAAACCATGCTGCCGCCAAAATTGAAGGCGCGAACGAACGCGAAGAGGCACGGGGAAGCGTGGCCATGCCCCGGGCTGTCTGAGGTCACACGGCAGAGCGTTTCCCACTACAAGCATCCAACGTGAATAAGCCAGTGCTGGCAGCAGAGACGTCGGTGCCTTGCGTGTAAATGCCACGTTGAGGGATGAAAAAGCCACATTATGATTAATGGCAATATTATCTTGTTGTGCACTATCACTCACCCCTGGGTAATATCAGCTATTACAGCTGTTTATCTTTATCGCGAAAAGACATGTTAAGGAGTTAATAGTCGTCATTTGTGCATTTAATAAATAGTTTGTTTTCCATTAAGGGGACAAAATGACCCCTGCCCATACGCTCGCACAGTTGACAGCTTTACCGATCACTGGATCACAGGGGCGGAGTCCTCTTCCTTGCTGGGGCTTTCAAAGTGATGCTCTAAGACAAATCAATACAGATAAAATACGTGGCAAGGAGTAGGCTACATCAGCAGTTCTTACGAAGAACACCAACAACCCTTACGCCACACGTGCCTTCCACTGCACACATCAGTTCATTGAACGTGTTAGTTAGGCGGTCGATAAATTGACGGTTGCTCTTCAGAGATGCTCTTTCCGCATAAGCGTGTTGAGCAACCGTCATGAATCGAGCCGTGAAAACCTACATCAGCATGGGGGAAACGTTAGCGATAAACTGCAGCTACAATAAGGACATTCTGGAACCATCATATCCATCAATATTATTGGGTTCAGGTGAACAACAGTATCATCGTCTTCATCATGCCAAAGGTAGAGTGACATACAGAATCTCTATAGCAAAATCCTGTGATTACAAAATCAACGTGAGATCAACGAATACATCTATATGGAAAGAACGATCACGTAGTTTACTTAACATAGTCACAAAAATACAATTTCAATGGGTGCTCATGTAAATGAAGTTCACAAATATAAAGTCATTTTACAGAATTGAAATTCGTATTATAATCTTGCGATTCGATTTGTTGCAAGTAATCTTCAAAGCTATTCTGTATGTACTCGTTCGCAGCCATTGTTTATCCACTGCGACAACCTGTCGTAATTTCTCACAGTCCTGCTATGCTACGATCAGTCTCACTCTTGTCCAGAAACTGATCGCTTCAATCCATCTTTGCATTCGTCAACCACCCATGTGCTCCCTCTATTTTTCCGGCCACGAATCTTGTCCACTGACCATACACTCTGCGAGATGTAATCTACCCAAGCTCACTTTTGAGAATTTCTCTTAAGAGCTGCTCTTTCGGGATAGCCACGGTGAGCATTTCTCCTCTCTCCTTCGTGACGTTTCACCTTCAACTTTGCCTGAAGATGCTTCCAACGTGGGAGGGAAAACGTTGCAAAGGAGAAGAGGGGAAACGCTTGCCGCGTCTATCTCGAAATAGTAGCTCTTAAAGAGCAATTCTTACATATTGAGATGTGAAACCCCTACATCAATATAAATAAATGAATAATATATTGAAAACAGTGTCTGCCGGGTTGGCGCTGGCTGACTCTTCCCCTCTCTGCGGTTTACTTGCACCTCCATATTGGCGTTTCGTCCATCACCAGGCGTGGAATTTGCCCGTGTTGTGAATTGTATTATTCATATTATTATATGCCCATCGACAAAAACTGAAAATGTATTTTGAGACTGTACACAGAAACAAATGGTTGATTGTTTTTAATATGCCTTAGTATTACGAGCAAATATACGTTTTCAGCATTTTCTTGGTATTTGGCTAATGCAGCCTATAGAATGATTGATGGTTTCTATTCAAAGCACATAGATTTGTTGGCCACACTTGACATAGGCCGTCTGTAAATATAAATTTGGTTAATTTTGCTAATCAAAATGGAATTTAATTTTTCTTCCGCACATTCCCATTGTTAATGACCCGTGTTGAGTCTCATTATGGCAAGAGTTGCCTATTTCGTGAAATTCCATTTGTTATTGGGGGTGGGGTTGATTAATGGACTGGTTGTAGTTGTGGATAAGTTGAATACATTCAAATTAAAAAAACAGGTTGTGCTAAATGAAGCAGGTTGTCAAGTGGAAATACTGAAGTTAGATGCACGGTTTGTTTTGTAAACCTGGAGATGCATGGCATAATCATACATCTATCAAAGTAAATGCAGCAAAACTAAGCATAGTATATCATGCTTTTTCACACCTGCATTTAATTGTAATATGAAAAATGAATAAATGGTAAATAATTCGAACTTCTCAAAGACAACGTTTCCTCTTGGCGCAGCTATCTATCTTTCCGGTCTGAAAATTTTTCACTGGCCTTCCAATGAGTACTAATGTCCATACAGTGGGAAATTAATGTGATATGTTAATGAATCATGAAATGAGTATACAGTATTCATCAGTTTAAAGAGCAGGGACATTTTAATTTCAGTTTCGTTGACGTGTTTTACAAGAAATAGCCATGCTAAGTTTAATCAAAATTCAGAGATAAACTAAATTAATATCGTTGCTATACCTGAAGACTACAGTCGATGGAGAGTATTTCCCTGGAGAAATGAATACTTCAGCACTGATCACGCACACTTAGAATGTTTAAATATCCGTCAGACAGTTGGAGGAAGTTGGAAAGGTGATTGAGGAATAGGGGTCAGGGTTCAGGGGCATAATCAAGTGTTTCAGGACAATATGTCAAGTCAGGAAAACAAATGTATTTTTCCAACCATAACCTGACCATCATGACTAACACATTGCATCTAAAGGTGTTTATTATAACAGCATCCTATAATTGTACAGGGATCGTTAAAGTTAAGTGCTGATAAAATGTTGCAGATAAATATCCCTTGATACCATTACCTTTAGTTAACGCCTGATATTGACATTATAAATCGTAATATACCAAATTAATTACACAACACTTCATTGGCAGTGATGCACAAGCACAAATAGCAAGACATCAACGTGGATGTCAATATCACTACCTTAAAAGAAATTGCCCAACATGTTGCTAATTTTATATTTTTCCTTTTAAGGCAGCGTTATTTATGGCTGTCTTCAGTTTTACATTATATTCATCCATCCAACCATTTTCTAAACCACTTGTCCTGGCGAGGGTTCGGCGGCAGTTCTTGAAGGAGGGTGGACCAGACATCCCTTTCCTCAGCAACAGATTCCAGCTCTTCCTGAGGAATTCCCAGGCGTTCCCAGGCCAACCGAGGGATATAATCCCTCCAGCGTGTCCTGGGTCGGCCTCTAGATCTCTGCCCAGTGGGCTGTGCCTGGTAGACTTTCCGGGGGAGCCTCCAAGGGGGGCATCCTTAACAGATGCCTGAACCACCTCAACTGCCTCCTCTCAATCTAAAGGAGCATTATACAACAGTTATATTGACCTCATAATTGTTTGAAAATTGGCAATGCAGCTTTCTGCTGCTGTGGCATGCACCAGTGAATTACATCTTTAAAAAATGGCTTCGGTTTGTTGCTTGGGAAATTGGAGCACCGTACCTGGTGACGTAACTTTTCTAACCAGGCCCCATCCAACTGGCCACTGCAGATCCACAGAAACCCTACACTGCCAAAAGTAGAGAAGGGCACTTGAAGTTTCCCTAAAAACAATCGTCAAGTCTTGTAAACTCCACCCTCACAGGCTTTTGCACAGCCTAAAATGGGTACACACTCGGACAGGTTGTATGGCAGGCCACCTATCAACATCCAGAAACGTGTGTACACTGTAGTACGATGAAATCCGGCGTGCGGTGAAATTAGGCCTCCTCATATGTTATCGTATTGCGGAGCTGTGTTGTCCCGAGTGCTGTGTCAAATCACCTGCTCAGCCTAACGGGCCAGGCCGGTTACGGTCACACCAACGTGGTGACCCACCACACGGAGCTGCTGCGAAGCATAATGGTTGATTAGCTTTTGGGCAAAAAAAAAGCATAGGAGACATATAATTCATTTTAACAACACCATGTGGGCCCCTTTCACAAACTAAATTAGTTTTCAAGGTTGCCGGCATATATCCCGGCAAGTATTCAGGTGAATAATCATTGTCAGAGGGAACCGCATCCGCTTCAACCATCTGCATTTAGCTAGCTAAGGGGTCGTCTTGATACTGAGAATATGTTAAAACATAATTTAAAGTTTCATGACCTAATTCTTTGAGGAAAAGGATTACGTGTTGCTCCTTTCACACTGAGAAGAATAATAGCTCGTGGGAAATAATTTTAAATAGAGTAGCATAGAATGTTGTAGAGGTGGCACATTGGCGCGGTGAGTAGCGCTGCCGCCTTACAGCAACAACTACCCTGGTTCGAATCTCGGCTCGGGTCCCTTTCTGTGTGGAGTTTGCCTGTTCTCCCCATGTCCGCGTGGGTTTTCACCGGGCACTCCGGTTTTCTCCCACAGTCCAAAGACATGCTGCTGCATAGGTTAATTGGCCTACTGACTACTGACTAAATTGCCCCTGGTGCCCTGTGATGGACTGGCGTCCGATCTTGGGTATAGCCCTATCTTGCGAACTCTGTCTCACCACAACCTTGTGCAGGATTTAACCGATTTCTGACAATGAATGAATGGATTAAAAAATACGAATTCCTAGCACAAGCAGTGCAAAGGTACAGAGCAGTTTACTCTGAAAACATTTACGAACACCAACAAAGCTTAGGGTGATGAAGGCTGGGGAGTTTCACGGTAAGGTAAAGGCTGTAATGAGACAAAAATAAGTTGGTATACATGCAGTCTCCAATGATTTATATCTCAGTACACATCAGATAAACCGAGGTAAGTGGCACCAACCCTCAAGGTAGATGGTATGCAAAACAGATGCAATATAAACACCCTTACCAGTCGCACGAATGTGTGATACGCGGTGGTTTGATTCCCCATGGGTACCCACATGCAAATATACACTTTATCTTTTTCGAGGATTTATGTCAAATCATCGCTAATGTAGGATGTTGTGCACACTCCCTCCCTGCTCTTCATTGGATTGTGCGGGGATTATAAAGGCTTTTAAAATGAGCTTTTCAAGGTGTTAACTTTTTTAAGTTGTCACTCTTGTTCACAAGCAATGCTAATCCCCACTTTTAAGCTGCTCTGTATAAAACGCTGACTTTAATGAACTGTAACATTTGAATAGTTGAGAATTTCGTATAACTTTGGTGCTGTGTAACTTTCAACTTTGCAAGTTTTTAGCTGATTAAAGTGTTGCAATAACTACTACATGTGCACTAATCCATTAGCAATGGCAGGATGTTGTTTATCAACGAAATCGTTTGATGTTGAAGTACCTCTCAGACGGTTGAAGGCCATCAATACCGGCTTATAATTTCGATCAAGTCGCACCTGGTTAAATAAAACATTGGGAAATATTACATCAATGCTGGGTGTCGTGCTTGATTAAATGGGACTAAGCAATAGTAAATGTCAATGGGGTGCAATCTGGTTAAATTACACACATCAAGAAAAAACATGACTGGGCTTTCTTCTGGTTAAATAAATGGAACAATCAATTAAACTAGATGTGGTTACACCTGGTGTACCGCGGGTATCTGCCAATGATTGAACTAGACACTTTCAAATCTGACAGGACACATCTGCTATGGATAGAACTTCTTATTCTGCCAAAGTGGCTCCGTTTCCAACGTGCAGACAGTCTTATTTTATTGGTGGAAGTCTTACCATGTTGCAGCAGAGTTGCTGTGGTGCACCCAAGCTCATCTCGTCACTGGTTTGGATGTGTTCCCTCGAAAATAAAAGCCTGAATTAAAAATATGTATCCTATATAAAACGCTATTATTATTATATCATAAGCTGAGTCAGGAAAGGAGATTTTCTGTCAGTAAGGCTATACACACCAACGGTGATATATATTTTCTGAAAGTTTAATTGGAGAAATAAAAGTAAAACAATACAGTGAAAGTATCAAATGTGTCATATGCAATTACAATATAGTCGTTACATTAACCACTGGTAGCGAACCGCATAAGATTATTACTAAATATAGTAAAAAGAGCACGAGAACCAAAGTCACATAACAAGTTTGCTGAAAGAAATTAAACGTCTATTGGGGAGGAACAACTGCCAAATACAAGTGTGGAGATCGAATAACGTCACATTAAGGAAGTGTGATATTATTCATTAAATTAGCAATTATCAATGAAAATAGGGGGTGTGATTTTAAAAACCAAATGATGCAATGCATTCTCGGAACAGAAATTGCTGGTATACACTCTAATGCAGTTAGTCAAGGTCACATCTTTCATCCATCTCCCACGATCCAACACCCTCGTGAGGAACACAATTTTCCCTTTATTTTTACCCGTATAAATTATTAACCCCAATAAAATATTAAATACCAAATCATAAAATCAGCAATGTGTGTGTAGCAGTATAAGAGGCAGCATAGCGGTTGGTGCACGGCGCTGAGAACCCATTGACCCGCATTCGATTCCAGCTCACGGCCAACACCAGGGACAATTATCCGAACTGGCCCTTGGCCTTCCGTGGGTCGTTTCAGCTTCAACTCAGTATGTGGTGCAACGCATAAACACTTCGACTAGCGAGACAAAGGCGGACAGGCATGGTACTGGTCACCCACCCCTTCATGTGCCGTGCTAGTCCTCATAGGTGCTCGCTAACAGCATTTGCCACAACAGTTTACTATGAGGCCAGGTGCTTTCACCATTTCTGTCCCAATGTGAATCTGAATGCATGTGGACAGTGAACAATGGCTTTGAGGCTCTCAAACATTCTAATAAAAGGAATGTAGATGAACTCGTATTTTAGCTTAATGTCATTCTGGATTATAAGTACACATATGTACTTTCACATACATTTCATGTTTAGATGTTGTTTCATTACAACAGGTTTCCATCTGTTTTTGGAATATTTAATTGTTTTATGCTGTGTACCACAAAGTGCAGTTGAAAGTCTGACTGATTATATCCTTAAAAAAATCATATTTAGGATTTAAAATAACAGCCTCTGGTGATTTTAATTTTACATTTATGATCGTCTCACCTTATGAGGGATAAAAAATAATATTTCTGTATAGATGTAGGTTTTACGGCTCGATACATGAGAATTGCTTTCCAAGCTGTTTTGAGACTCAAAATATCCTGAGGGATGCCTCCAACTTGAGGCGAAACGTCGCAAAGTAGAGATGGGGACCGCTCGACACGGCCATCCCGAAAGAACAGCTTTAATATTTACGTAGACATTCAGTTTATATTTTAAACCAAATTTAATAACAAAGGAAAAATGTGCAGCCCTGAAATGTCTTGCTCTATCCACTGCCAGTGGAAGGGCCTTTACTAGGAGCTCTAAAGAGCCTTACTAGACGGTACTTGGGCTACTTTTTAATGCTTGACAGATATCTGCGAGGAAGAGGGAGTACCAAATATTTAACCCACCACAAGTGACCTGCCGATCAACAAACTGTGGCTTACCCATATATACTCCTAGGTGGACAAAGGCCAGGAGATTTGAGAAACCTGTTCAATATTTAAAATGCCGTGCTGGAAGACCGTTCCAGTGACCTCTGCAATGAAAGTCCAGTCTGCTAACCGTAACACCAAAGCAGCATCACCACATATATATATAGGATAAGCAGGCCCGATCACTTAGTCGAAATGTTCATTTTCTGAATACGAACCAAATCAGGACATTTATCCTAAATTTTCAATTTTCATTTGGCATTTTTTTTATTACTTTAACACATCCCAAGGCACAGAAAGGGCAAATTATATCCATAGATATGTCAAATATGATTTAAAACTGTATTATGTCATTTCCTACAGGATAATAATATTCCCACCCTGCAGCCAACAAATTTAATAAGAAGAATATGATTTTCACATAGTACATTACACAGAGTAGTAGTTTAATACTCAAAATTCAGATAAAATGGCCAAACCTTGGTCTATAATGTAATGCATTCTACCTATATATATTTTGCTATCTCCGTATTGGAGGAGACAATAGTAATATTGAGTGATAGGTAGGTACCGTAGTTGCAAAGTCGAAGGAAGGTAGTTCATTGGATATGTATGTAACTGTGGAGCTATTAAGGTCAGTCGTTGCCTGAAACCAATTCCCCATAATGTGCACGATTTTTTCAGACATAAGATAAGCAGAGTTGAGCCTGGTTGGTAATTGGATGGGAGACTGGGATAGGAGTACCATAGACTTAGACTTCAAGGGGGAAGGAGATGGAAATATGGCAATTGATTATCCAATCTGTTTGAAATTATGAGTGGTTTTTCTTCAAATGTGAGTTTTTTCTGGGTACTCTGGCTTTCTCCCATAAGCCCCTCATCAGTGGAATTGGCTAAAAAATTTCAATGAAAGACCCTCTGTGGAGTGAGTCTTGAAAATGAGTCAAGCTTTCTGGCATAAAGAAAGTACTTATTGGTCACATCCTCCAGTATGGAGGACTTGCCAGAAATAAAAGCAGATAACCCGGTAGCAATGTGTCTATATATCTTGGGAGATTACGAGCTTGTTAAATACATATATTGCAATTTAAAAACCCATTGAATAATGATGAGTCAGACCTGTAAACAGACCCTCAGCAAGGAGGGCTCTGAGCTGTGACGATGATTGGCAGCAGGGTCAACGGTGAACAGGGAGCAGGTTTTCTATCACATCGGCTCTCAGGTGTCTTCCCACTCGGAATTATGTTAGTTCTAAAGTCACTGCATTGGTTGAACCTTGTAAGATTGCATTAGTCACGACAAAGTTTTAAGAGAATAATCTCCCACACATTACACAGGGATAAGATGATTTCTGAAATGTCAGTGAATTACCTTAACTTTGCCAAATACAAACAACTACAAACAAATGCTAAAGAAGAGCAAAATATAATAGAGTGGGTGAGATGCTTTAAAATTTATTCACGTTCTAAATGGTCATGGGAGTGAAATGAGAACATCTTTTCGTCGATACTTTTTTAACGTATGAAAATGTCACGAAAATGACCGTGATGGTGGTTACACACCATAGAATACTCATGTAGAGAGAAATGAAATTACAACGCTTCTTTGACGCAAAATTGTACAACGCATTTAATACAAACGCCTGAAAGGTTAATTATGGACGTTAGATGAAGAAATGCTACTGCATAGGTTAATTGTCCTGACTAAATTGCCCCCAGTGCCCAATGATAGACTGGCCTCCAATCATTAGTAAAGCCCTGCCTTGCGCCCTGTGTCTGCTGGGATAAGCTCCGGCTCACCGCGACCGTGTACAGGATGTCGCGGTTACAATCACAGCATTTAGTTTCACAGTCAACTCCTACCACTATGCCACAGTTGACAACAACATTACCACAATCACACCTATCTCAGGGCACCGCAACTACAACCACCAACGACCGCCTTAATATTTTTTCGCAAAAGCATGC
>JAZEWU010000005.1:4363635-4420114 GCA_036362915.1 Geotria australis
CCTTGCGCCCTGTGTCTGCCGGGATAGGCTCCGGCTCACCGCGACCCTGTATAGGATTAAGCGGTTTCTGAAAATGAATGAATGAATGAATCATATTTAAACGTGAGCTTCCTTTTTATAATTCCAACTCTCCAGACGGATGAAAACTATTTGAAAATGATGTTTTTTAAAAACTGTTACCAACAATGTACCGTTCCATTTGTGGATACAAAACTGAGAGAAAACATACACAAGGCCACTGAAACCAAGCGACTGAAAACCATCATCTTTGTTTATTTACAGTTTGTTTTCACACTTCTGGCTGTAGGTGAAAATTCCAAGAACGTGATTCTGCCAATTAATGTTACAAAGCTGCTTAGGCAAGTCACGCCCACAAAGTGTGATTGATGCAAATCCACACTACAGCAGAATGTTTTCACATATTTTAAGAAACGATTTTCCATCGTTGGCACCACCCTACTCCCACTATGACGCCACCCAATTTGGGCCATTCTACAATTGTGGCATGGAAATGAATGTGATGGGTGCGTTTTAATTTGATATCAGCGGTAAATGAATCTCAAAATGTTGCAAGGCTACGATTCCATGCAGGAAACAACCATCATTTCATCATTTCAATACCAGAATGAGGGCAAACATAGTTGCACGAATTAGGCCCTATGTCTTCACGTCATTGTTGTGCACTGTCAATGACAGAAATAACCATAAATTTAATATGATTTGTTCACATTGGCCGAGAAAAACCAAAGTTGTTAGCCAACCCGTGCCTAATTTCTAAACCTTTCGTGCTACTTCGGAAATATATTCAACTGATTGTACCATGAAGTAATTACATTTACAGTTTAATTACTTCAGGTGTTCGAGCTTTACATTTCAAATACTGAATACGTATCCTGACCGCGCATGTTATTTCAGCTGGTTATTGGGGCTCCTATTGTAGTGATAAACAATTATCTCAAGTTTGGAAACAAGATTCAATTTCTGACTACTGAATTGCTAAGATTGACAGCTGCTATCAAAGGTCACCAACAGTGCCTCAATCGATCGGTCAGTTATTTAGGTGCTCACAAAAAGCAAACTTGAATGCACTTTCACTTATCGAGCAAGCCCAGGGGTAAACGGTCACACTTGGTAAATATAACCGTCTTTCCAGAGCGCTCCAGATCCTAAAATGTATTTGGAAATCTGTCATACAGAAGTTCGTGTTATAGGCAATCTTCGGCAATACTGCTATTTTAGGAGAAAAGAAAAGTGATGTATTGTCTTTCAGCATGCTTAGAGGTTACTCACTGGGACATTTGACAGATGCATTTGAACCAGAGGTAGAGTTTTCTCTTGATTTCTACAAGCAGTTTAGTATATTTACGACATCCAAAAATTACGCTTCAGAAGCACTTGAAATCATGTACTGTACGGTATAAACAAATTCTTAAAATGTAAGACGCTATGTGGCTAAAAAGAATGTCCTTAATTTGTACTTAAATTGTGTCTAGGGTACATGACCAGTATTGATCGTTCTATTAAAGATGAAAAACCACTCTGGGTAAGGGAAAATTAGTCCTCAAATTGTGTATTTGTTTTAATCAATGGTGTTTTCAGAGGCTATAAATAATCATAACTTGTATAATGCGTTGTAATCTAGTACAATCATTAAAATGTTGCAGATGTTAGACATCTTTCAGTTGTTCCCTGATAACATTTTCTTAGCAGTGCTTCTGAACAACAGAACTTTCTTTGGTAATGTGGCTGATATTATCACCACTTATAAGACGAGACATCCATTTCATTATGGAAATGAGGAACACAGGTCTGTGGTGATAATCTGGATAAGGAGGCAGCCTTCCTCTCACTCATGCATAGCCTGCAGCCTATCTAGAAACTTTATAGAGGAATAGCGCTCATGCATATGCGAGCTGTATAATCTTCAAAGAGATTATAAAGTAAGTATTGATACGAATGTGTAAAGTGCCTACCAAATGTTTCACAGTGTTATCTGACCTTAGTGGTATATTTTTCCTTTCTTCAAGGACCAAATCTCTGGCACAAATACGTAATTGATGTCATGAGGGGTCGTGTTCAGTTTGTAATTACATAAAAAATGTAATGTGTTTAAATTATAAATCTGGTTTGGTGTGACTTAACTAGTGTGCAGCTCGTAATTTTCCTGCCACCGCCAGGTTTAATGGGTCTATTATTTTTTTTCAATGGAGAGTCATTTGGCTACAGGAAATATGATCGTACGCTTTCATTTTTACTTAGAAAAAAGTGTAATGCTCTTGAGTCACCAATTTTCAACGCAACCTTCGTAGTCTTTTAATCTGCCGGGCCGCATCAAGTTATCTCGTCCCATCACTGCATCAAGTGTCATACCGAGTCATCACATATAAAATGGGTGGATTCTTATCTTACTGCCATTTCAAGTGACAACAGCCCTACAAGAGAAATCCATCCATTGTCAGAAACTGCTTAATCCTGCACACGGTCACGGTGAGCCAGAGCCTACCCCGGCAGAGACAGGGCGTAAGGCAGGGTTATACCCAGGATGGGACGCCAGTCCATCAGATGGCACTGGGGGAAATTTAGTACGCAGACCAATTCACCTATGCAGCAGCATGTCTTAGGACTGTGGGAGGAAACCGGGGTGCCCGGCGAAAACCCATGTGGACACGTGGAGAACATGTAAACTCCAGACAGAAAAGCACCCGAGCCGGGATTCAAACCCGGGCCCTTCTTGTAGTGCGGCAGTAATATTACTCACCGCGTCATCGTGCCACCCCTACAAGAGGAAATGTAATTTCCAATTTCTGTTAATATGGTCAGAACACATTTAGATTCTACTCCATAAATATAATAAGCCACCTCGTATTATGAACATAAATATTCAAGAAATATGTCTCCTTCATATTCCTGTCCCTACACATAAAGTTTAACAAAGATAATTTCCAATTCCCATCAACCATAAGGCCTTCTGGGAGGACATCATTTCAGCAACATCCGTTAAACACAATCAAACAGCAGACTGGTTTTGACAAAGTGTCTCATCAGCAGAGTCAACAACATAACAATATAAAACATTCAAGTTGTGACTTAGACAATGTGGGTGGTGGATAGTGGATTGGTAGGAGTGGAATATTACTCCTGCAGGCATTTCTCAACTCTCTATCACATAGCTCTCTATTGCACAAAATAGACAAGCATAACGTAAAGGTAGAGCAAATTAAGGCTGAAATTAATCACGGAATGAATGACAAAATGTAATCATAGCACTAATTTGTGAAGTGTGAAATGCTTTTCATTTTAATACCTTTTTAAACGGCTACTTCATCACGTGGCCAATGTGCTCCTGTAAATATAGAATACGTCACAATATAAAAAAAATTGACAGGAAGAGGTCGTGTAATTTATACACTTGCAAATGAAATGTACGCAGAAACATTCCGTGATTATGTGTACATCACGTAAACATACCTTGTTTATGCTCAACTTCTGTATAAGTATGAAAGTAACACAATAACAGATTTCCCTTTAAAGCTTTACCAGGTTATAAAAGATTTAAGTGGACTTAGATTAATACCCCATGTGGTTGTTGAGATAATTACATTTTTGGCAGGAGAAAAGATATAATTCTTAAGCAGACTTGGGAGCTGAAAGTTGCGTACTTAAATGTAGGATTTTATTGTATTATTAAACTAAACAAAAAGACTCAAGACTTCCAAAAAAAACTCAACCAAGATGTTTTGGGTCTTCTTAACTGAAACATCGAGGCTCCTAAATTAGTTTCAAATACATGCAGGAACCTAGCATTACACCAGGTAAATTCTACGTCGCAGGTGTTCCAATTCAATTCTGTGAATTTGAATGTAGGCGGTATTGCGGTGCCACTAATTATACAAGGTAACCCTTTGTATAATGAGATGATAAACTAAAGAGCACTCCAGTATCATCCAAGGATATGAATTGATGTGCAAATTCATGTTCACACCACATTTTTTCCGGAAAAAAAACACACAAAGGATCTGTTTAATACTGTGCTACCTTCCACGAAGCCTTAGAAGTGCCTCATGCTGCCAGGATATTGTTGTCAATACTTTGATGTTGATGTGCAATGGTTGGAATGAAATCAGTTTGACCGTTTGGCCAACGACATGGAAATGAATTGCAACACAATCCCCTCCCGGGTCTCTGACAGATAGACTGTCCAAAGTGTACAGCTTGGCCGTTATAAGAATTACAGATAGTGAATTATATATATGTCTATCCTCAGTATAACTATTACAAACACTATAATACTGCAAGTACAAATATTACACATTTCCCCAAGGCAGCCATCTTAAAGAAACCCATTACGTTTGCTTTCATACTTTTCGGAAATTCAGCAGACATATCACAACAGCGTCTCTGCTTGATTCATAGAGCAGTGTTTGGCCTGATTCTCCTTGTGGAATAGATGAAGCACCATTCTGAATAAGACGAAGAAAAAAAAACCCTGCATTGAATTAGCAGGTGGAGAAGTTCCGACAGGAATCGGGCCATGAGTCCTGACATTGGTGCGAACATCTCTTCAACAGTCTGGGTAGACCAATCAAGCTGTGTGTCTGTGGTTTGACAAAAGAGACAAAATCTAAATTATGATGTTTCGTGAGTCATTTGGTGACAAGGCTGAGACCATTAACTCGCTACAATCGCTTGTGATTTCAGTTAAATCATGATCGGCTATCGAATTTCAAACCCAGGCTCTCAACGGTGCCAACTACTGCCCATCACGACCATTGAACGGCAGCACCGAAGCAATTCATCAACCTACAAACCGCTTAATCCTGTACAGGGTTGCAGTGCCAACATACAACCAACGCTATTAAGTGCCTAAAGAACCAAGACATGCATTTACAGCAGTTGGAGTGGGTTATCGGTGCCGTGCCGAGATGTTTTCTGTCTCCCCCCCGTTGTCTCCCCGTTGTTGTTGTGCCGTTCTCTCAACAAAAAAAAAAAACCCCAAAAAAAATTGTTGCTGATTTTCCGTGCTCTGTCGTTGTTGACATGTCGTTCTCTCTGCAGCTCTGTGCAGCGCTTTGTGACCCTCGGGTGAAAGGCGCTATATAAATGCTATTATTATTATTATTAGTTGTTGCTGTTCCATACGCAAGTAGAAGCCACACCAATTTCGTATCTCTGACATTTGATCCACTCAGCTACCCATCCACAAACGCATCGCTTACAAAACTGCAATAATTTGCCACCGCGCTATCCACACAGGACACCCTAAATACCTCGCATCACTACTCCGGCCACTCGCATCAACACAATCCCGTACTCTGCGCAGCTCATCACAGCAACTACTCCACACACCGCGTTCACGCACAACCTTCGCGAAACGCCGATTCTCGGTCGCGGCACCCACAGCCTGGAACAGCCTGCCACACCTATTGCGTCAAACACAGTCCCCCACAGCCTTAAAAAAACTCTTAAAAAGTCACCTTTTCACCGACTCACACACACTAATTCTCGGGTGCAACGCGCCCGGAGAAAATGCGCGCGTTACAAAAGTAGATTATTATTATTACTGAAGAAGCAACCAAAATATAGTTTACACACACACACTAATTCTCCTACCGCGATCCTCACCAGGACAAGCGGTTTAGAAAATGGATGGATGGATGGACTAATTCTCCTGAATATACACAATAAACAAATGCATGTTGTGTTAGCAAAGATACCAAGCTGTTTCCATTCGTGAAAGGTAATAATAATAAACTCTATTTATAACGCCCACGAATTTATTACATTTTGAAGGTATTCATTCGCAGAGAGAACGACTCAGAGGCGCGAGGAAAACGCAGAGGCGGAGGAGGCTGCCAGACAGGTTTGGGGGAGCAAACATTGCCACACACCGCGTCCTATATATTATGACGTTATCAGCCAATTAATTAACGAGTGGGTTTTTTTTTGTTGTGGAAGGAAACCGGAGAACTCAGAGGAAACCCACACAGAACAGGGAGAGAACAGACAAACACCACACAGAAAGGCACGCGAGGCGGGAATCGAACCGCCAAGACCCAAGACCAGTGTTCCTGTCAGGCGTAGATGTTACCACTGCGCCACGAATTTATTTGCGTAGACTAACGCATTGGTAAAGACCACTGGAAAAAAAGGAACAGTTTCATCGAGCTGTCTCACACTGCCTCTTGTGAGCGATTGTTAATTGAGAGCTGCCTACAGTGGAGTGGGAGCTTCAAACAAAGGCAAGATGCTCATTGATTGGCAATTAGGAACAGAAAACAAATAGGCTGAAGGCACTTATTTGTTCCTTTATTGCTCCTTGCAGTATGACTTTACTGTGTCTGCAAAATACATTAACACAATCGATGGTGAACTCACGTGGAAATCTTTCTTGCAAAAAATGTGAACAGCAGCCGGTGTCGGTAAGGACAAATGCCGCATCGTGTTGTGCTTTTATGGCTTGTCAGGGCACTTGATGACAACTTCGTTTTCAGGCTGCATCATACAACCGCGCTTCGCTGCCACACTTATCAAACCCCGTGCACTGGTTCTATCGCTTACACTCTGCTGGGGCCCTGGCATTCATCCACATGTACAAAGAGTAATAGACTCTTGCGTTTGAAGCATTGTGGATGTTTTTTTACTTGTTAAACTTACATGCTTGTCATCATGAAGCAGACTTGTAGGTATTCGTGGATTGTGTGATACATCAATCCAACGGTGAAAATATGTATTGTGTCAAACATGTCTGTGATATTTGTCTCTTTGTAGCCACGGTGCACTTTGCACTTACTATCATCATACAACAAAGGACTATTCAGGTTAATATAAATGATCTACACATGTTGACAGACAATATATTTTTAGGTTCATATAACTTTTTATAACACATGCATACATTTGCCTGTTGATTAAATTTGTAAGGTAAAGGGAATATATATGCATGAGAATATTATAAAATAACTTGCAACGTGAACGCAGGTTTGACACGGCCATGCAGGAGCCCGTTTGTTGGTTGTTACAGAGGTTTACAGTTTGAACCTAGCGGCCTCCCTGGTTAATGCTCAGCATACAGTAATTGGGTAAACGCCACACAGCAACATCACCCCTGTTCTAAAACTACTGTCCACTAAGTTGCCAGTGAAACACAGCGCCTTGGTGATGGCATCCTGTGATATGAGAATGGCACAAATACCGAAATGTGCAAATTATTTGTATTTATTTGAGTGCTACCGATCTCTACTAGCGGTTATAATAATAATAATCTACTTTTGTAACGCGCGCGTTTTCTCCGGGCGCGTTGCACCCGTTGATTCGGAGGCACGGAGCCCTGCTCAGTCGGTTTGTTAATGATGGTTTTTGTTCTCAGGGCGGCACGGTGGAACGGCGAGTAGTGCTGCTGCCTCACACGAAGAAGGTTCCGGGTTCGAATCCCGACTCGGGTGCCTTTCTGTGTGGAGTTGACGTGTTCTCCCGATGTTCGCGTGTGTTTTCACCGGGCACTCCGGTTTCCTCCCACAGTCTAAAGACAAGCTGCTGCCCTGTATTTGCCGGGATAGGCACCGGCTCACCACAATACTGTCCAGGAATAAATGGTTTCTGACAATAGATGGTCGGTATCAGCATTGGAGTCCATGAAGTGTTACAATTCTCAAACTGTAATCAATTTTTGTCTGCACTTCATGCCAACTTAAAGAGACTAAGTAAAGCAATATTTATTTTGCCAGTTGTTTACCCTCCTTCCTCACGGACTCAATAACCAAGACAAAAGTAAACACAACTGAACTTACTTCTGCAATCTTTCTCAGAACAATCAAATAACGAGGCGCTATGGGATACAATGGAACAACCAACCCATACCAGAAACCCCTACAGGAGTCACAAAGTAAAAGCAAGCCACCATAACAAACAACAACAACCTATCCAATGACGCAGCAAATTACAATTCAAACACCTGACAAAATCCCACTTTGATGAATCCCACCAAACTATAAAACACCTCATGCCACACTCTCACATGTAAAATAAGAAATTCTTCTGAAGTTGGAATTGGTGTCCATCAAGGGGAGGGAGATTATAGGGGGCTGGGCGGGCAGTGAAAACACATCCTTTATATTAGTACAATGTTTTTTTGTTCCTATGGGTGATGCTGCCTGGCAGCATTACAATGATCTGCTGATCCATAAATAGAGTGTGAGTCCGACATCCGGGAGACGGTTGGGCAATCTGACAGCCCTTCCTCTCTGAACTCAATGTGCTGGGATGCCAAGGTGTGCAGCCCAAAATTACAAACAAAAGTAGTGATAGGAAGCCAGGTAGCAGCCATACGCATTGCATCTAACGGTGAGGTCACGTGAACTTGCCCATAAAGTGGCTGTGGCTCTTGGGCAGCGATGCGAATTAACTTGGCGGCAGATCAATGAAGAACGCATGGAAAATGCATTCTTTCATACACGCAACTAGGCTGCATTTAGGTGCCAGCCGGCAATTTGCTTCAAATAACAGAAACAGCTCCTCATCGGTTTCCGTCCAGCCTGCAGTGCCCAGACGGCCGTGATGGCAGCTGTCCTTCCTGTCTGCAGTTGGCACCAAACCGAGAAGGTGGCCCGGCTTTGAGTCTCTGATTGGCGCCAAATTCCAATGACGGCAGCATCTTGCGGCTAATTGCGGTGAATGGAAAAGCAGGTTACGGTGCGCATTCTGCGATTATTGGCACCCTCGCCGGTGCAAACAGGATTCTGGACTGGGCCTTTGTGGCAAATGAGCCTCGCTGGCATGCGCGGTACCCAAGTACAAATTTGCCAGGCATTTTTGTCCCTTCAATGTTGGTATTTGTGTCCCTTCCAGTTGAAAAAAAGCTTACTGTGCTGGTGCCTTTTTTGGGCGGCATGGTGGCACGGTCAGTCGCGTGCCGCCTCACAGCAAGGAGGACTCGGGTTCAATTCCCAGGTCGGGTGCATTTTGTGTGTGGAGTTTGCATATTCTCCCCGTGTCCGTGTGAGTTTTCGCAGGTTTCTCCCACAGTTCAAAGACAAACTGCTGTATCGGTTAATTGGCTTGCTGACTAAAATTGTTCCCGGTGCCTTGAGATCTCATAACTTCCCTACTCCTCCTCGCTGGACAACTGTTAACAGAGCTACATACCCCAACGCTTTCTTCCAGTTTAAATCAAAGCTGACTGATTACTTATTATCTTGGGGATGTTATCGTCTACATACTCGTATTTACTCCTATTAACTACCTGGACCCTATAGAATACTGGCTGTAGCTCCCACACAGATCATCCGCAGAGAACAACCGCGTGGTCGGAAAGGCCGGGGATAATGGAGGTAGCTAGACATATGGCAGTAAAATGTTTTTTTTATTACTCTCTGCAGGTGGGCATTAGGAGCCAATAGATATTGCTAACGACGGAGAAACGTAATTCTGCACGATTTACTGAGACTGAGAGTTTAAAAAGGCTTTCTGATGACAGGGACCAGTCTCTCTACAGGATGACCGCTGGTGAAAGAGGTGCACTTTTTTTTCAGACAGGTAGTTGCTACTGTACACCTCACAACTGTACCTGGCAATATTTGGTTTGTTAGATCCTCAATCCATCCATTGTCAGAAATTGCTTAATCCTATACAGAGTTGCGGTGAGCAGGAGCATATCCCGGCAGACACAGGGCACAAGGCAAAGCTATACCCAGGATCGGACGCCAGTCCACCATAAGGCACCGGGTGCAATTCAATCCGCAGGCCAATTAACCTATGCAGCAGCATGTCTTTGGTCTGTGGGATTAAACTGGAGTGCCCGACGAAAACCCACGCAGACACGGAGAAAACATGCAAACTCCACACAGAAAGGTAACCGAGCCAGGATTCGAACCCGGGTCCTTCTTGCTGTGAGGCAGCAGCACTACTCACCGCGCCACCGTGCCGCCCTTTATTTGTCATAATTGTGATGAGATTTTCAAGGAGACGAACCAGAAGTCTCCCTTGTGATTGCTGCAGCTCAGCTTTGAGACCTATCAAGTCAGACTGGCTGCTGCCTGACCAGCGATGCATCAAGAAATTCTGAATGTCAGAACGCTCTGTACTTGTTCCAGATGCGGCTATTGCTCCGGTATCATCGTGCTCAACCGCTTTTATTTCAACATTATTTCTCTAAGTATAATGGAACGATGACAGGGTATGCTTTATAAACTATGTATATACGGTACCCCAGGACACATTTAATGACCTATTCTCCGATATAGTTGATCACAATTGCGTTCAGAACGCCTGAGCATGCCTCCAACCTGGGAGGTGAAACGTTGCAAAGAATAGAGAGGGAGCGCTCGACACAGCTATCCCGAAAGAAGGGCTTTAGAAAGCAACTCTTATGCATCGAGCCGTGACAACCTACGTCAGTGCACAGTTGATCACAATTAGTGACGCATATAAAACACATTAATTCAAAGTGGGATATTGAGTCATATGTAAAACACATTAATTGAGTCATATGTAAATGAGACGATCCTGGTCTCCCGAGTTCTCACCTGGTCAAACAAAATACGCTTGAAGTATTTCTCTTCTTATATTTAAGATACCTTTTTTTAAAGGTAAATGATATTATTTTAAAATATAATGCGTGTCCGCGTGGGTTTTCGCCGGGCACTCCGGTTTCCTCCCACCGTCCAAAGACATGCTGCCAGGTTAATTGGCGTACTGACTAAATTTCCCCAGGCGCCCTGCGATGGACTGGCGTCCCATCCTTAGTGTTCCCCTGCCTTGCGCCCTGTGTCTGCCGGGATAGGCTCCGTCTCACCGCGACCCTGTATAGGATTAAGCGGTTTCTGAAAATGAATGAATGAATGAATATTAGTGTTATCATTGCGGGAGCGGGCACTGTGGCGCCTCCAGCAAGAAGGCCCCGGGTTCGAATCCCGGTTCGGGTGCCTTTCCGTGTGGAGTTTGCATCTTCTCCCCGTATCTGCGTGGGTTTTCGCTGGTCTGCCGACTAAATTGCCCCCGGTGCCCTGTGATGGACTGGCGTCCCATTATGGATATAATAATAATAATCTAATTTTGTAACGTGCGCATATTCTCCGGGTGCGTTTCACCCGTTGATTCGGAAGCGCGGAGCCCTGCTCAGCCCTGCCGTGTGCCGTGTGATTGTGGGATAGGCTCCGGCTCAGCGTACCCGACGCGTCGAGTCCCCCCAGTAGCCAGCCAAAAACAAAAAGTGCACCCTGATACAGGAAGTTGCCTTTAACCTGCTACTCGCTGGGTAATAATTATGCTCTCTGCGATTGAATGGGACGCTGGATAAATATCAATATGGTGCAATAAGGCGGCCTTGTATCCAGCTTGTAATGGGCTGGTATCCCTGGGGAGCAGTGATGTACAGGAACCATCAAATGGATTTGTCTTGCTGTAATTAGACAAGTCGAGCAGGCAAGGATGTTGATCCACACGGCGGTAATTGGACGTCACTTGTTAATCTTATAATTAAGGTTTAAGCTGTCTGTGTCAAGTGTGTGTACTGTATTGATAATTAATGTGCAATGTGTATGTACATTTTAAATGGCTTCAAATAGACCCAATAAACCATTGTTCCTGTTCTTGTACAGTTCATAAAATTAAATGCCATCAATATTAACCACGCAATAGCCAGATGTTTTATTATTATAATGTATCATGTTACAGTATTGGGCCCCTGCCTCAAAGTGAACTGTTAAGGCTCGGGGATGGGAAAATGCAAAAATGGCGATACACTTTGGATGTTTGTTCAAAATTAGACAGCTTTAGTTAAATCAACATGGACTTAATGAAAAACAAAACAGGAATAGGATTTATTCTGTAAACGGCGGGGGCGGGGTGGCGTTGATCGGTCATACTCATCTCCGAGAACACAGATGAGTGACAGCTGGGGCACTGACATTAATTTGTCAGTCCAGTGGAGAGGCCTTTAATGACTCCCAAAGAACTGAGGCACCTTGACAGCTCGCTGGCACGTGATCTGAGGACACTGTCCATGCAATGAATGGCCAAAAATGGATCTCTGGGAAGTGAAAGGAAACACAACCGTTTAGATACAGAAGCACCTCAAGACTTCATCTGAATCACAAAGAACGTCTCATCTTCGTCACTGAGGCATGTTTCGTATTAAAAATGATGTGAAGATGTGTGAAGAAAAGTCTGCATGAATGTGGATGTCACAATTATTTTTGTTTCACACTTATCAAATAAAATAAACAAAGAAATCCAAGGCATTATATAATCGGGATATTAGAAAATGCAGATTTTACGCCTCGAAATCGCAGTAGCAATAGTGTATCCAATATTTAAATGTTTGAATATTGGGAATATGTCGTATGTGCAGTGACGTCTCTCTGACTTTATATATATATATATGAGATCACCGTGTCCCATGGTCACATAGTCCAGGAAGACATGTCTCGTGAAATCCTTGATGGACAAGTCTCCTGAAATCCTTACCGCGTTTTAATTGCTACTGGGAAGTAAGGCAGCTCGGTTTGTGAGCCAGGCAAATGGGCACATCTCCATCGTTCGTAAGATTATCGTGGTGGAGCCGATTGCATGTTGCAATGACTCCCAGAGCTATGTCACCTGGAGCATCGCACTTCTGGTAGGGTCTCTGCGTTAGACCCTCCGTTAGCTTCGAGAACGACATCCGGCCGTTACATTCTGTTACAATATCCCCACTCATTGGGGGTCAACCGGCCAACCCGGGTGAATCTGGAAACCGTCCATTTAAACCGGCAACAACAATGCTGTCCTTCACAGAGGTGAACATCACGGCTGTGTCTTTGTGCACGTAGATATTGGTTTAAACCTAACATAACCCCAGCCCGCATTGAATGTTATTTGACAGATGTGGGTTTCTCACAATTGCTTCCCTTTGGCTGCTAATGGTAGGGATGGGAATGGGGCAGACAGGAATGAAGAGGAGAGACCGAGCCCACAAAACCAATTGGTAGTCTGAGCTGTGCTTGAATGGCCCTGGAACATTCCCTCGCGGACAAGCCTGCATGGCACTGGTCATGAGCACACAGCCACTGTTAACACATAAACACCCATTTTGGGGGTGAATGCTGAAGGAAGAGTAGACGTGCATATTTGAGACTTGCCACAGATTTAGAACAAATGTATTATGTATTAAGTAAGGATAATATTAACATAGGGCGGCACGGTGGTGCGGTGAGTAGCACTGCTGCCTCAGCAAGAAATACCCAAGTTCGAATTCCGGCTTGTGTGTCTTTTTGGTGTGCAGTTTGTTCTCCCCGTGTCCGCGCGGGTTTTTTCCGGGCACTCCGGTTTCCTCCCACCGTCCAGAGACATGCTGCCAGGTTAATTGGCGTACTGACTACATTTCCCCAGGTGCCCTGTGATGGACTGGCGTCCTATCTTGGGTATAGCCCTGCCTTGCGCCTCTTGTCTGCCGGGATAGGCTCCCGCTCAACGCAACCCTGTACCGGATTGAGCAATTTCTGACAATGAATTAATTAATTAATATTAACATAGATATGTGATATGATTGGTTTTATATTTTTTAAAAAAGGCACATTTTCGAATTATTTGCATGTAAAATAACCATTGGTGTGTAAAATGAAGATAAACAATGTTTAGCATGGGACCAAAGGACCACCGAGGAAGCTGCAGTGTGTGCGGTATGGATTTTGTATTTACACCGCCCGCTAGTATTCAGACACGTATCTCGGGTCGTTTTTGCAAATGGCACTGTCCTGGCCTCTTGAGTTCTCACCTTGTGAGCAAAATAAACTTGAACAAAATAACCTTGGTGTTTATTCTCTCTTACAATCACCAGCGTGTAAATGTGAATCAAGTCGTAATGGAAAGCGTCTCTCTGCTGAAACAAGCAATGAGCCCGGTGAATCTGTTAGGATTCCTGATCCAGTGGTTGAGCAGTGATTTAAGTGGTGTAATATTTCAACAGTCAGAGGTGGTGGCGCATGTCGGTAATCCAGCGCTGCGGAGGCGAGGGTTAGTTCATCACATTAATGTTGGGAATCTCCCCTCGCATGAGCGTCGAGGAAGAAGTGCTATACTCTTCGCATGTTTGTTGTGTCGCAGGAATCCCGTAAAGAGCTTGCAAGCTCACTGGGTATTTTTCTGCTGTAATAATAAACATCTATCTATCTTGCTCGACAAGAGAAGGCAGTACAGCAATTACGGATACATCTCCAAAAAAAAAAACAATTGTTGCTGATTTTCCGTGCTCTGTCGTTGTTGACATGTCGTTCTCTCTGCAGCTTTGTGCAGCGCTTTGTGACCCTCGGGTGAAAGGCGCTATATAAATGCTATTATTATTATCTGTATGGAATGGAGTGTTCCCTGCTCACATGCGTGCGTTTTCTCCATGTGCTCCAGTTTCGTATCGCGTGTAAACACCCATTAATTGGCTGAAAGCATCTTGATATATGCGCCTGCATGTTATGCACATTGCACAGCAGTGCGTGATGCACTTGCATGAATTCAACTATGTAATAAACGGAATATTATTAATCTAAATATTATTATTGCGTTCTGATATTTCTCTGGAGTTTTACTTTGTACATTCAGATTTCACGTTGCCTGCACAATACAGTGTTTGCACAAAGAGGTGGAGAATGGATACTAGTGGCCGAGCTGTGTTCTGCAACTCCTATAGCATCGTCTTTCAATGCTCTTTTAAATTCATACCTGTGAGAGCACGTGGTGACAAGTGCCATTTTCTTGAAATTCAAGCTTTTGCCCCCAAATGACCTCTATATTCCAGAAAAGCTGCTTTTAGCACTTACATTCCCAACCACGATTCTACCACAAAGAAGGCTTTTGGCAGATGTGTCTTTGGATGTGGAAATGGCATGTCTTGTTTAAACTGACTTATTTTATTATTTTGAACTGTTCTTTACATTTTGTTCACCATGGCTTTGATATATAAGGATGCCATTTTTTTCGAAACTACAAAAACTGAGCAAATCTAAGGACCTCGATACACTACTGTAATTCAAAGGCAAAACTGACATGTTGATATTGCATGACAGAAACATTTTCTTGGAATGCTTCAGAATGGGATGAGGAAATAGCTTTATCGTGGGGCAAAAACTGAAAGACGGTTGAGTACTGATGACATATTTTGAGACTATATCAATAATAATATCAGCTGCACAGAGTTGTTTGTGATGGAATCAGCATAGCAGTAGTTTTGCTTTTCTAGAGGGGAAAAGTGGCTCTGCTTATATTACTTGCAACAAGCCTGCACTATTAATAATAATATATTTTTACCTACAGCATGTAAGAAAATACTAAGGAAGGAATTGGCCGACTTTCCCAAGCGATAAACCATATCGGATATTCCTGCATATTTTATGATTAAAAATTGTATCTGTTGCTGTGTGTTTATTATAACCACACAAACGATGGACCAGTTCATGCGAAGTATATTTAATTCAAAACATTGTCGCGGGAAAATGATGGCCATAAAATAATTAAATTAAATTTACCACTTTGACTTAATGCTAAATCACAGCATGCACAGCACACATGCTTTTACGCTGATTGCAATTTTCATCACATTCAGCAATTAATAATAAACTAAATTGCACTACATGTGAAAATTAAGTGAAATTAACAGTATTGTGTTATCGGCAGTGCTTTATAAAATATTAAACCCTGCGCCTTTTAACGCCTTGCATTGCAGAAATAACCTTTGTGTCTAACCTAATATAGCATATTTTATTATAATCTTAACCTAGAATAAAAAAATTACTTGTCAGCCATCTGTAAATATAATGTTTAATTGAAACCTGAGTACTTTTTCAATTTTCCGTAATGTTCAAAAGTTGTATATGACTACCTAATCATGCCACACGTTTAGTGTACAATATATATCTGCTTGCAGTACTTAGTTAAACTGTAAGCTGGGCATTTCATAATTATAATTATTCACCATTTTCAATTATTTTTGTTCCTTTTTATAGCATAAGTTTCAAATATAGAAAACGTATAGTCTGGAAGTGATTTTTTATTGCTTGGCCCTAGCAGCATTTTTACTTAAAGCTGCTATATTAATTAATGCTGTCAAACAACTGCTGCCTTTGTGAACAATGAGTTGTACATCACGTTGTGTTGGTCGAAGCTGACTTTTTGAAAAACATGCCGTTGCCTTGGGCAAAAACAACATCCTTTCGAGCAGGTTTAAGTCGACGATGCATTGGCAGAGGAGATGATTTAATGTGGCCATCCCAAAGCACAGAACTGACAACGTGTGATAATTCCTTTTAATAATTCCTTTTAAAAACCCCCCAAAAAAAATTGTTGCTGATTTTCCGTGCTCTGTCGTTGTTGACATGTCGTTCTCTCCGCAGCTTTGCGCAGCGCTTTGTGACCCTCGGGTGAAAGGCGCTATATAAACGCTATTATTAATTAGCAAGGAGAATATTCCATACCGGTACTTAAAATTGATGCATATTTAAAAACGCAAAACAGCTGTATGCAACTACTTGTACAATATGCAATCATAATTCACTAGGAAAGATCGTCCAGGAGAACTTGGGCACGAATCCAGCCATGTGCTGAGATTGGAGGGCAACACACGGAGATGTTTGAATCGAGGAAAATTATATTTTGTTTTATGCAAAGGGACTTTGTGGTCACACTGTACTTATTTAGTGGAATCCACAGGGTTAGAGATAGATAGATGTTACGGCAGAAAAATAGACAGTGAGCTTACTAGCTCTTTACAGGATTCCTGCGACACAACAAACACGCACATTTACCAAAATAAATTATAATTACGAAAATAACAAAATGTGTACTGATGTAGGTTTTTACGGCTCGATTCGGGACAGCCATGTCGAGTACGCTCGACACGGCTATTTTCAGGCAAGTTACACATGGGCAGTGCTTGCTAAGAAATGCTTTTTAGCAAAGTGCGGGTATACACTGCATTAAAAACTGTAGGTAAGGAACCCAGGAGACTTATAGAGTCAACTCATACCTAACCACGCTCAGTGGCCACACTGGGACAAAGCAGTCAGATAACTTTGTGAGGAAATGTTCTTCATGCAGCCAAAATGTATTCACATAACAACTGTATATTGATACAATAACAACGTACTGGAGCACAAATTAAAGTGCAGCTGTGAATAAGTAATATTGTTATCTCACATACAGATTCAATGAAAACCTGTCAATGAGAAGAAAATAACTTCAACTTATTAGCTGGAGAATATTAGTGTATATATTAATAAAATATTATTTATTAGCAACCTTCAAAGAGGTAACAAATTGACGTTTGTCGTGCTTTATGATTACTCTCAAGAAACATAGTTTGTTAAAATTGTTTAGCTTTTTAATACTATTCAGAAAAGGTACTTTCAATATATACAGCAACTAACGTTCTTCTGAACTACATCCGTTATTCCGCTCTGTAATGGCTTGCAAGCTGATGTCATGTGCAGTGGAGGGGTGGTTATGGGTAAGGAGGGTTGGATATAACGGGCTAGATGAAATTATAATGTGACAGAATGTATTTTTTCCCTTTAATTAAAAATGTAAATTTGAATCCCTGTATGCTGGTGGACTGAATTACTGGCAGACAAATGATTGAACCACAGTTCCAAATCAAATCACTGTTTAATTTTCAGGCCTACATTAAAGCTATGTATGCTATAACTCTTCACTCAACTACCATTAGCTGCCGGTCTTTGTTTCGTCGTGAATAATTTATCATTCCAGACATGCAGCAAACCAAATGTTAATGATTCAATAAACACAGCAAACACCTTTCCCCAGAGTGCAGAGCAGATCGGTTGAAGACTCACAACCAGCATATTACTATCATGCTTCTTAGACGATTAAATATTTAAATACTGTACTGAAATTGTGTAATTGGAAATGAGAAAAACTTCCATCAAGCTTCGAAAGAGATGCTCGTGCCAAAGAAGTATACAATCAATTTTCCGTTATGACATTTTTTTTCAGAATGTATCACATCTTGGCAAATGCAATCTATAATTCCCCTCAATACATGCATGTGCATAAGGAGGCGGCACACTGCAAAACGAGGAAATATTCACCACTCTGGGCATATGAATATCACATTATTTTATTTTTAGCGATTTACAGTAACTATTTAGTCTGTTGTATTTTCGTCCATTGGGAGAGTGGTGGTACAATGTTTAGTGCACTGCTCTGTGAAACCAAGTGTGATTCCCAGTCATGGCTGAAATCAATTTATAAACTGGTTCTGCTCCCTCCCATGACCAGAATTGCAAGGTGAGGCCTTCATGCTGCAATTTATTGACAGAGGGCTGTAAATTAGCACGATTATAGTTGTTATATAATTGTTACAGAAGTAGGATTTCACGGCTCGATTCATGATGGTTGCTCTTCACTTCTTCTTCTTTGCGATTCTTCGAAGCACGATGGTCAGCCTCTGGACATCGTTGTCTTTCAGCTCGGCCTCGAAGTGTTTGGTAGAATTCGCAGGCAATACCAAGCATTACCTGACAGGGATCGCGACGTGAACGCTTCTACCTTGACCCCCGCTTACACACTTTTTCACATGACCTAAACTCACAAACAGAGCTTCACTATGGATAGCATTGGTCATGAAAGCCTACGAGTTAATCCGTACAGTACCTGCACATGAGCCGATTGCATCGCTCCATCTCAAGCTCGACATCCTCTCTGGTCGGTTCCTCCCTTTGGCTGCCACTCCACTGTTCATCTCGACCACCAACATTATTTTCAGCAATGATTAATGCCTAAGCCCTCTCACCCATCTTAACATAATGTCTGTAACTAGTGTATGTTCTGGAAAGTCTGTTCTCAGTGTAATTCTAAGCATGCACCGCTCCGTGCTAGAGCACACTTTTCTACTTTTGTACTGATGTAGGTTTTCACAGCTCGATTCATGATGGATGCTCTCCAGAGCTGTTCTTCTGGGATAGCGGTGTCGAGCGATCTACCTCTCTTCCTTGCGACGTTTCGCCTCCCACGTTTAAAGCAACATCATGCATCATCATGCTTCCAACGTGGGAGGCGAAATGAGGGAGAGAGGGAGATTTTTGTTTCACTTCCATTGTCAATATCCACATCTCTGATCTATTCGCAATAGCAGTTACTATTCACTGACTTTAGACATTCAGCTTGAGGCACATTGCCATGTTGATTTCCATTATCAAGTTGAACTTACCAAAAAACCCCAACCGGCTCTTTCACACCTGCCTTTATATATTTATCATTTTGATCTCTGTCTGCCTTCAACAGCTGCCCTAGGTATACATGTTCCGTTGTGGTTTCCATTTGTGACCCTTTGACAGATATCTAAGAGGAGGAAGAGCATCCATGAATATGTCGAACACAGAGATGGAGAGATGCGATTGGCGGGTGGGCAAGTGCTGGGTGCGGTGTTGCATCGAGCGACCATGAAGGATGGTGGCGACTTGGGGAGGCCTTCTTTAAGCAATAGATGTCTCATGGCTTATGATGATCCCTATCACGTGCTATGGGCCATCTTTCTCCCTAAGGACTGCAATTTGTAATATGCCAATAATCATCCTCCTTTTTGCTATTTCCATGCGCCCCTTGCTTTCTGTCATTGTTGTGCCGCATTCCCTAATTTCTAAGCTCATTACTTTCCTATTCATTTTTCAGTACTGTGTAATCAAGTTTTAAATTAAGCATCTCCGTCTCTTTTTGACATCTCTCATCTTCCTCAAAATAAGTTTTGGCGTTTTAGATACACGATATATTTTTACTGTAAATTCAGATATATACAATATCATTCATTTATATTGCACGATCATATAATCTGATTTTAAACGTTATATTTGATTGTTTAAAAATCAACATAAACGTTAACAAAATTACCACCAAATGATTTATAGTTGAAATTAGAACTCACTGACATTAAATTTACATTAATGTAGCTCCTGAGCTTGATACTGTATATTTGTAGCCACTTTAAAGATATTAGAATTTGCATCCATCCATTTTCTAAACCGCTTGTCCTGGTGAGGGTCGTGGTGGCAGAATTTGTTACAATAAATACCTTGTAAATAGACCAGTCTCATGAAATGGTAGCACACTGCTTTTTAGTCTCTGTCTCCCTCCGTGTTTTGTCTTTAAGGAAGTGACGGCCATCTTAGGGGACGCTGGCAGATTTTGCCGCTCTTAAGATTGCCTGTTTCACGACCTTTCAGTGTATTCGGAGCAGCCTTAATCATTTCATTTTTGTTGCTTTGGTTTTTAGTTGTTTTTTTCTGCCGTCGTTGACATGCCGTTCTCTCTGCAGCCCTTGTGCAGCGCTTTGTGACCCTCGGATGAGGGGCGCTCTATAAAATGCTATTATTATTATTATTTCCCTGTTGTTTTTGTGTCCTAAGTCTTATAACCCATCGCTATCCCTTGACTCTCAGTTTTCTGTCTCTCCGGTGTTGATTTGCCGTTCTGTCCACAGCTCGGAAAAAAATTAAACCCAAAAAAAATGGTTGCTGATTTTCCGTTCTCTGTTGTTGTTGACATGTCGTTCTCTCCGCAGCCTTGTGCAGCGCTTTGTGACCCTCGGGTGAAAGGCGCTCTATAAATGCTATTATTATTATCTGGGTGCGCAGAACACACAACAGCATCAAATAACTTGATGGCATCCGTACCTTATAAAACATAAGACATGGCAGCTGAAGATATGTTCTGATAGACTTGAATTATTTATCTAGTTTATTCGTAAAAATAAATTAACGAGATGGAACCAGCAGAGAGTGTGTATGACCAAGGCATCAGTTCACCACGTGGTCTGGTGATGACCCTGAGCTCTTAGTTTCTCCGCGTTAATATTCTAACTATATCGAATACATTGTTATATTGAGTTAAACACTTCTATTCAAACACATTAAACGTATATAATTTATTTAGAAGCATAATGTTCCAAAAGGGAAAGCGTAATGTCATCACCAGACAAGCACGGAATAGACTGATAGATTATCACCGCAGCGTGCTGAGTCCCAGCACGCACAGCGTCACCAGTTCACACACCGTGTTCCAGCTGCAGCTTATATTTCATTCCATATTTATTCAGTTATGACCAGGTGGCTTTTTTGGCTTAACCTGAAAATCTGACTTTGAGAAGTTTTTCTACTCTGCTGGTTGGGTGTTGAAGCCACTGATACCTGGCAGTGTGTGTTTTGACACAGCATGCAGAAAAGCAAAAGCTGCTCTCACACAAGGACTTACTCTCACCAGGCCTCCAGCACAAGAGCGTTGTCTACGGATTGACATGATTTTCAATAGAATTGCTTTCCAAAGCTGTTCTTTCAGGATAGCCGTGTCGAGAGCTCCTCCTCTCTCCTTCACAATGTTTAACAACTGTTTTGTTGTTTTATTTGATCACTTATGTCTTGTGGAATGGTGTGTATAAATGTCTACTTTATGTTTTGGTTGTTCGTTGTATTAACTTGTTAGTTTTATATTTTATTTATTTTTGTCAATTTGCATGTTTGTTGTGTCGCAGGATTCCCGAAAAGACCTAGCAAGCTCACTGGGTATTTTCTGCTGTAAAAATAAATATCTACGTATCTCGGATTCCTCATTGATTAAAATTCTATCCGGGCATGTTATGCTCAAGACTTCCTGGAAGTGTTCTTTCCGAAGTTAGATTTTTCAATTAAATTAAATTCAACTTTATTGTCAATTCTGTCATATGTACACCATCTATGAATTTCCACTTGCCGTCTCTGAGATTGTATTTCACTTGCTTGTCCTTTGTTCTATATTTCTCCAAAAGCCAATGCTTAAGCAGCTCTGATGTGTTTTTTATTTATGCTGCCTTTTATATTCCTTCTTTCCAAGATATTTTCCCAAAAGGCCTTTTTGCCACTTTTGTGACCATATACTTCCTAGCATGTGTCATGCATTGCCGTTTTGAACTGTTGCCATTGGACTTCTATTCTCCCTTTCGTTTCAAGTGCTTGGAATTAATGTTTTCTTTCTATCCAATAGTCATTAGCGATTTCTTGGGGTTTTTAATATACTGTACTATTTAGATTTTATTTCGGGATTACTTGGCCGAAATCATGTGATCATTTGAATTAGTTTATAGTCATAAATCATTGGTAATATATGCTAATTAAATTTGTATATTAGTTTGTAAATAATAATTACTAACATCAATTACAATGACAAAACAATGTTTCTACCAGTAATTTGTGAACAATATGAATATTTTATGATTTTTCTCTAGGTTTGTGAATGTCAAGGTAAGGCAGGCGAGAAAATAGAGATAGAAATTTCCCTCAATATTTACATTTTAATTTTTAACACACACACATGAAATTATAAATTAATGCATTTCTACATGATGAAATATTAATGTGTTAACATCTCCAAATTAAGATTATTTAGGCGATAACATTATAAACTGCTGGACACTTTAACGCCCATATATGTGATGCATCTGCGCACGATGCATATTTTTGCTCGCACTCCACCACTTTTATCCACTAATTACTTGAACCTTCGGGGAAGTGTAAACGCTTCATATTACCTTTTTAGCTAATGACAGTGTTAACAATTGTGAGCATAATTGCTTCCATTGTTATTGGAAACGTGCGGCATGTCACCTGTAAAAGGGCAAGTGCTATTGATGGGATAGAAACTAGACTGGGCCTCTCCAACACAGCGAAGCATAGCCTTGACTCATCCTCTCTCTACCAGCCTTCGTTATTCACGTGGAGCCAACGCTGTCACCCCGTGCCCCCACCTCCACACTAGCACTGCACATCCGCTTGACAGGTTTTCTGTGCAGAACACCTAGAGCTGTAATAACAAACGCACCTTCAGCCTCCCCGTGCGCCCAAGCTGTCCACCGTAATTACACCAATGTATACCAACCCCGGTAGGCATGCATCAATGAGCAGCCTCCTCACTGCACTACAGGGCGCCATACTGCCAGCAATTACGGATAAATCTGTTAAATATAGCAATTTCATTGGAACATATCAATTGAATTTGGGTGCATATTGTTAAAGCCCACAGGAATGTGCGTGTCAAATATATTTATTTATTTGCACGGTGAGTGATGGCGCTGTCCTTTAGAAAATATTTAAATATGTGACTCATTAGATATCCAATGGACCACTGCAATATTAAGCCTTTATGTACAGGTGTCTTGGAAAATCAACCATCCAGAATATGCAATTTTTATTTCATAAGCGTACCAATGAAAAAGGGATTAGTTCATGCATTACATCTCATGCGCAGGGTACAGGAATGCTCAGTGGCCCACTACAAAATAATCTAACTTGCACTCTCTTAAGTAGTTGGAAATAGCAGCAGATATTGGCATGCAATAGCTTCATTGGCCATGTGCCTTCAGGTCTGTAAGTGGACATTTGGCTTAATGTCCTTTCTGAAGGACAGTGTGCTCTGAGACTCAGTGGCTTCCACAAATCATTAATGTACGTGGAGACGGAAGAAGCCGTGCAGCCCGTAGCTACTAATGCCGCTATAATGACGTGCACGCTTGTTTTCACGCCTCGAGAGAACACTGTGTTGGGTTCTGCTTGCTACACAACAATGCAGATTCGCTGATGCTTGAAGCAACTTATCATTCTGCTCAGCGAATGTTATGGGTTTATTATATCGCATGAAAAATATACTGGCGCAGAAAAGCCAACTCACCTTCGCGCATATTGTGTGCAAATCGGTACAAAGTTGTTCGTGAATGTTCCATTACTCTTGTGAAGCCAGTAAACAAGTCCTCAGAGCATATTTTCTGGAAGTTTGGCTGCATTAACATTTTAGGCGGGTTAACGGCCATGTCTTCTCAACTGTACGGGGAATGTTTGCTTTAGCTTAGCGACTAAGCCGAGCTGTGCGACAGCATACGTAACTCAACACGACCATACCACCCACTCCCAAAAGAGCTTTTGCCAAAGGTCAGAAAACTTGCCACTTAGTACTTTGCCTAACATATTTTCTATGGGGCATACATGGGTGAGCTGTTTAATACTGGAACACTATAAATGACAAAAATGTAGCACTGGCCTCAACATCCCATTTATGCATGGGTGTCACTGGATCCTAACCTTGAACGCAAGAAAAAGATTGTTCAGCCATAGCCCCTTGTCTTTCGGAAGGTCAAGCAGTCAATTAGACGACACATGCAGAGCAACCTATCACCAGCTAAAGAGAACTTCCTTGCCTTGCTTGCTACAGCAAAGTCAATATCAATCACAATTAAGGTTCCTTATATATAGAAAATTATATTATAGCAAACATAGCTACTTTGCATACTTTACAAATATTGGATAGTTATTTATCATTTGGCAAGATTTTTACTTTGCCATTGCACATGCATTGCATTGTAATAATAATAATTTCAATATATATAGCGCCTTTCACCCGAGGGTCACAAAGCGCTGCACAAGGGCCGCGAAGAGGACGGCATGTCAATAACGAAAGAAAAAAAAACAATAAAAACCAAAGCAACAGAAAATAAATGATAAAGGCTACTTCAAATATACTGAAAGGTCGTGAAACTGGCAATCTTAAGAGCGGCAACATTCTGCCAGCGTCCCCTAAGATGGCCGTCACTTCCTTGAAGACAAACACGGAGGGAAACACGGAGGGAGACAGGGAGGGAGGGTGAGCGACAGGGAGAGACATAGTGACACAGCGACAGGAAGACAGAGAGACAGACACGAGGGGAAAACAACGCCAATCCAAATCAAGCAATCAATAATGAAGCACAAGAACAAACAAACAAACAACCGTCTTTCGCAACAGCAAAGAAAAAACCGCAGCCACCCACAACAACAAAAACACAACTTCCACACGCGACACCTGGGCAACAACACGAGGCGAGTCTAGGCAAGGCAGGACTTACACGAACCGGGCCAGGAGTAGGCCGCACAAAACAGACAAAAAAACCAAGCAACAAGAGCATGGCAGAGAACAAAAACAAACACCAGAGTTACAAAGAAACGAACCACTAACCAAAGAGAAAAGGAACAGATGAATAATGACAAATGTACAACAAATTAAAGCTTAATAAATACGATTAATACAGGGAGCTCCAGCAGCCAACGCGCCCCCACGCGTGGGCTGCAGCAGCAGCCCAGTCATTACCTGGACCACACCTTGGAATCTGCGAACGTGGCAGTGACACGCACAGGTTAACGCATGCAACACACGTGTAGCCTAGTCACGTGTTATTGGGCTTATAAGCCAATGTTAATATATGCAGTGTGGTAGATTGGTAAATAAATGTATTGTGGTAGAGAGCAGACACTTGATATATTTGTAGGCTGTCGGCACATCTTACAATTCTGTGTGCATCGCTCATGTGACTGACAGGTAGGTGCATGAATGCAAATTGCATCCCTCCTACGTACATTTGTATTACACACATATAGAAAAATGTCAACTCTCATTTTATCATATAGCCTGCGCATTGTCTAAAAGAACCTTTTGCTAAGTACTGTCATATTAGCTGGCCACTTTACCCTGCTGACAGCTCTGTCTACCATACCATCTGCACTTGTTCGAACAGCGTATGGTTTTATACAAATCGTCTAAAATGTATCTGAGAAAATGATGTTCTATCTTCTTCTTTGCGATTCTTCGAAGCACGATGGTCAGCCTCTGGACATCATTGTCTTTCAGCTCGGCCTCGAAGTGTTTGGTAGAATTCGCAGGCAGTACCAAGTACCACCTGACAGGGATCGCGACGTGAACGCTTCTACCTTGACCCTATTCGACCCAAGTAAAAAGAAGGCACAATGGCAAAGAGAGTCAAAGTGGAGAAGTCCAACACAAGTCATCCTGTACCAAGAACTGATAAACCATTAAAGCAACGCAAAGCAAAGACAGAAATTCTATGATAAAACAATTACAACTGCTTTTCACCATTTATTTCGTTAACCGTTTACATCCCAAACGGCACACGAACAACAAGTCACACTACTCAGATTATATTTAAAATTTATATTAACGTATAGCAAGTGTAATGCCACTTAGCGGGTGAGCCACAGCTATCTGCTGCTGTACAGACAGATCGTGAAATATGGCTCGCTGTGTAAGATGAATGGACCCCGATTCTCCGGCTAGAGAAGGGCCACCGGATGTCACAGCCATCCTTTGTTCCACACTCCCCTTTTGCCCGGGATGTGTTGTCATGTGCAGTGTTGCTGACCCGTGTGATAAATTCAAGGACATATTTTTACCAACACGCCAGGGTTGTCGTGGTGTCAGAGGTTACTCGAAATTTCCCAGAGGTTTCCGTCTCCTATTTACTACTCATATGCTTTATGGAGCGTCATACGTCAGATCACAAAGAGAGGCACTGTCAGCAATACACGAGCGAGCGTGCGCATCTAGAATGAATCTGAGTGTGATTATTGCGATAAAAGTGAGCAGAGGCACGCGTTCATGCGTGCGATTTATAAATCTTCCACCGGAATCAACTCATCGAAATAGAGATATTTTTTTCCATCATGGAACATTTTGAAGAACATCTTATGGAAAGTAAAATAACAATGATAACGATTACAAAAAATAACAATATGTGAATCTACCATTCTTTATTTAACCGTCCAGTTTGGCCCTGCATTGTGAGAGCCATGACCTCTCCTAAGAAAGAGCCATGTATGCCTAATGGCAACAAAATTACTGCACTGCTGTTGGGAATGTATTATGTTTTTTAACCTTGGGTAACGAAAAATAAATGTGTCCAGTTACTATAAAGGATATTGCTTCTGGCTTCAAAGAAACTTATTCTATATCAAAAGAAATAGGCTCACTAACGACATTATTATTATTACTACAAATGCATTGCTGTGAGAACGAAAATTAGCATATAAAACACGTGACTTAAACAAATATCATAAATTTTGCAATAAAATGAGGATGCTACAATAACCATACTTTTTCTAATCTCCCCACCCAGCATTCATCCACCAGACAAAGCAATCACCATCAGGACATTATTATAATTACTCCAGTATTGTTATGTTTTTAAATACACTGGGTTGTGAGAACAAATTACAATAAGAAGCATTACACTTTATTTTATCTCTGCTTTGAATGACAATATGCATGGACCGGGTGTGTTGATTATTCCTGATGAAGAGGATTGCTTTGTCTGATGGATTAATGTTTTCTGGGGGGTTCATAAAATAGAGTTATTGCAACATCCACGATCTATGGTTAAACGCCCTGACAAATTGTATCTGAGATTACAGTATATCATTTTAAAGTTAATGTGCACAAGGCGAACATTTTGTTTCATTATACATTTTTAACACATTTATTCACAATCCTACAATTGCATTGCAACAGTTGAAAATAACCTATCTTTTTCCCGATTTTATTCTGACTATGTCGTATAATGAGAGTAAGTATCAATTTGGAACCCTCTAAGAGCCGTGGAAACTTGTGTGTTAGATAACAGCCCGTAGAAATACATATCACGGAATAGTTTTCATATCTCCTCAGGCGGCCTTTTTAGTCAAACCCCAAGAGGGATGCTTTTCCATATGGCCTGCTTCTTCTTCTTTGCGATTCTTCGAAGCACGATGGCTAGCTTCTGGACATCGTCGTCTTTCAGCTTGGCTTCGAAGTGTTTGGTAGAATTCGCAGGCAATACCAAGTACTACCTGACAGGGATCGCGACGTGAACGCTTCTACCTTGACCCCCTATGGCCTGCTGCAGAGAAATGTTTGGTGCATAAGCAAGCCATGTATTCTAACCATCCATCCATTGTCAGAAACCGCTTAATCCTGTACAGGGTCGCTATGAGCCAGAGCCTATCACGGCAGACACAGGGCGCAAGGCAGGGCTATACCCAGAAAAATATAATAATAATAATAGCATTTTATATTGCACCTTTCACCCGAGGGTCACAAAGCGCTGCAATAGGACGCTAGTCCATAACAGGGCACCACGGGCACTTTAGTCCGCAGGCCAATTAACCTATGCAGCAGCATGTTTTTGGACTGTGGGAGGAAACCGGAGTGCCCGGTGAAAACCCACGTGGACACGGGGAGAACATGCAAACGCCACACAGAAAGCCCCCCGAGCCGGGATTCGAACCCAGGCTCTGCTTGCTGTTAGGCAGGAGTGCTACTCACCACGCCACCGTGCTGCCCGTATTGTAACCATATTAAGTACGAAATGTTACATGTTGAGTTATTTTGAACCAGGCTGAGACAATCAGCTTAGTACATTTCAAAAACTGGTTTAATCACAGATGTTTCCCAGATGTGAACTCGGAATGTCAGCAATATCCAATTAGTACTCTAACCCCTGGGCCATATGACTGCCTTAAAATGTAGAGACATCATGAAAACATGCAAATGAGTCACTTCAAATACTATTACAAAATTGCATACTTATCAAATTTAAAGTCATGGAAATAATAAATTGTTAACACTTTTTTAACCATATGTGATAACAAAAATGTAAATTTTACTTCAAGAAAATTATTTCTTGCACCTTAAATATACTACGGTAAAAATTTTTTACAGATTTGTTCTAAAATGTGTTCTGTTTGCAAAACAAACACACACACAACATCTGCATGCAACATCCTATATGATATTGGGTGGCACAGTAGTGACATTTGTGCATCACGGCAAGAGGGTCTTGAGTTTGATTCCCGACTCGGGCGCTTTTTTAAGTGGAGTTTGTTTGTTCTCCTTATTCTGCATGGGTTTCCTCCAATTATCCGTTTTCCTACATTATAAAAAAAAAACCCCCCACCGGATTAATCATTTGGGATTGCACATAGCGACAACGCTGCCTAGTGCAAAAACTTGGCAGAGCCCTCTTGAAAAAGACTTGAGATGCAGTGAGGCTCTGCAGGGTACGCAAAGCATTATCATAAGAATTGTTTTTATTTAGGAACACCGGGCATTCACTATACTCGAAATTCATATCTAACGCGTTATGCATCCCGGTTATAGCAATAAGCCTATATCGCAAACACAAGCGTGTGTATCGATAAACGACAGTGGGAAATGCAATATTGGGATTTCACAGCCAAACACAATGCAGACTCTAACAGCATAATGAGTGTAAATCATTAATCCAAATACTTGTCACCATATGATTACGTATGAGTCAAGCCCAGTAAACCACCTAGTCGCAAGAATAGTTTGTATGATTAGCGCAGATCAAAATAAAACGAGTAAATAACTTCGTCCAATGCTTTGTGCTTTGCAATGTAATGCTGATATGAGGCAAACATTTGGCTGTTGCATTGAATCGGTGGCAACAACAAGTCCAATGCAGCCAATTTTATTTTTAATCTGTGAAACATAAAAACGCACATTTCATGTGCCTTGCCGTAAAAGCATATTTGCAAAAGAAAATTGCTAAACAAAATATCACAGGACTTTGTTGAGAATATGTAATGATATCAGTGTGTATGTATGTGCCATCAGAGAACCATTTCTTATATATATAGCACGTAGGCATATATGCGCTCAACCTTGACGGCAAGCTATTTGGACAGAATTGTGTAAATGTGAGTAAAAAGGACTTTTCTTATTTTCATTCAAAGAAACCCCTTTCATAAGAGAAATAAGAAATGCATCCAAGGCGCAAAGACTACAATATCAGTCAACCAGCTTTGGCAGTCAGAAGTACACACCACATTGTGTAAAGCCAATAATGCCCCCGGGCATGTTGTACGGCACCAGACCACTGGAACCCTTTTCATTATTTAGCTATAGAATGCTGCGTCAATTTTATGCATTACTCGCAGCCATACGACACATTGATCCATATAATAAATTGCACTCCAATCTTCCACTCAAAGCACTCTGGTCCAATGCTGTCCAATTAATTAGTTTAGATTTGTATTGTCCCAGTGATACAATTAGGACGTGTAGTGAGCAAGAAAAGGCCAGTAAAGAATACGCTTGTGATAATACATTGTTAATTATCAACATAGTGCCTTGGCAATGGCTATGGCCATGGTCGGCATTTACATCAGATGCTGTGGGATGGCACTGGCCGAGGGAGTCTATCATTACACTCTGCTGCAAGGCTGGGCCATGCCCAGGGCTAAGTCTCTACCTATTGTCCAGAGAATTGGATGCATTTCCACATTGTAGACTGCGAGATGATGCCATCAGTATCTCGGTTTGCCTTCCTTGCTTATAGCCTGGAGGCTTAGTCTCAAAAATCCTTCACAAGACTGAGCCCCCTTAGCCGGGATCTTTTTTCAAATAGATGGTTGAACCTTGGGTTTTTATTCTTTTATCTCAGTTCAAAACACTGGATGCAGAGTCTAGATCAACAAGGGTATTACGGATTCATGTATAACGTAAATTGCGTATTTTCATAATAGAGAATACCGTTTCACTGCTATAAGGTAAACCTTAGACGAGTTGTCACGATGGACAATGAATGTATGTTATCAAGGCTTCTGAGCCCAAGGGCAAGAGAACTGTCGGATTCTTGTCAGGGTTGTAAAGGTTATCATGAGGCCCTTAATAACTAAGATGTTGCAGGAATGCTCAATCATTTCCAATGCCAATGAAAGAAACTACAGTAAAAAGATGACACAATGGAAATGTAACGTGCATGACTTATGGATATTGCATTTTTAATGTCAGCTGAAATTCAGTGGTGCATTTATGTTTGCTTTAACCCCTCTCGATAAAAGACAGCACACACAATATTTCATTTATATTTAAATGTATATAAGTATATTCGTAAACGTAATTATCCAACTTTTTTACATTAAAAATGTCAAAGTGCCCAAACACAAGTATTTCATGTGGGTCGTTCTAAGCCAATGATCGAAATGACATAGATAAGAAAACCAATTATAATGGTGTTTTTAAATTAGACTTACACCACAAACTCAGAGAATTTATAAAATAATGTTATGCTCGGTTTCCCAAGATGGACATCGAAACACTCCCAGGCACTGTTTGAACGTTTTCCTGTTCATGTTAAATATTCCACTGAAGGCCTCCATTATTATTATTTTTTGCCCACGTGCCCCCGCGTGCTGGGGGCACGTGAGCTGCAGCTGCCTGTGTTAAGCGTATTTATTTAGTCGTAGGCTTTCATGACCAATGTTATTCATAGTGAAGCTCTGTTTATGAGTTTAGGTCATGTGAAAAAAGGTGTGTAAGTGAAGTGTACTCGTCGATATGTTGGAGCAAACGAGCGAGCACATGCATCACTTACCTTACAAGATGGTACCGACGTTTCGCTGAGGTTTACACTCAGATTTTTGCGGGTCTTAAGATTGCCAGTTTCACGACCTTTCAGTATATTCGAAGCAGCCTTAATCATTTATTTTTTGTTGCTTTGGTGTTTATTGGTTGTTTTTTTCTTTCGTTGTTGACATGCCGTCCTCTTCGCGGCTCTTGTGCAGCGCTTTGTGACCCTCGGGTGAAAGGCGCTATATAAAATTATATTATTATTCTAAATATATATTGTCTTTCAGACGAGATATATATTCTAATGGTCTCTAGTAGATAATGCTTTGTGTGGTTTATTTGGCTATAATGTACTTTAAAAAATCTAAATAGGTGTTTTCTGCACAATTTGATGATTTTTTTTTTATAATAAACCACTTTCAAAGTTACACTTTTAAAAATATATACTTTGATGCATATTGCATTTCTACAATTTCTCCATTTCACAACTCAAGAGGTTTGGCTGCTTAGAGAAATGCTTAGATATAACTTATCCCTATGCTGTTATTCATAAACAGAACTGGTCTCTTTTTCTGAGATGCCTCATTTCACCCTGCCATGGGCAGTAACATTAATCAACCAACCAGCTGAGCTCTGCGATGATCCCCCTGCTTGCTCTTCATCAGAGGCCCTATTATAACTCATGTTCTCCTGCCTTAGTTGTGCCAGGCTAGGTGTTGAGTTCACGATTCCGGGCTCTCCATGTTTGTTTTGGATGCCTATGGCCTTTTACTGTTTCTCGTGATACAACTTTATGGGGTGTATCTGAGTGTAACCAAGGACCACATGGGTTTTCGCCAGGTACCCCGGTTTCCTTCCACAGCCCAAAGACACGCTACCTGGGGTTAATTGGACTGACGGAATTCGGTGCCTTGCAATAGACATGCTGAAGAAATCCCTGCTTTGCGCCCTGTGTCTGTCGGGATAGGCTCCAGCTGACCTCCACTCTCTACAGAATTAAGCAGCTACTGATGATAAATAAATGAATGATTCCCAAACTGATATGTCAAGCATAACAGACGAGAATGGTTTGTACTGACTCATACTTACATCTAAGTAGAGATGCTTAAAATTGTCGGCATGGAAGGTTCCATTCGAATGTGTGCATCACATTATAATAAGCCTGTAGTGCCATCTTATGGTTAATCACAAATTGATTACATTGAGTCACACTACTGCATGTGTGTAGATTCCTTATCAGCGACGAAAGTGCAGTGGATTTGGTTAATAGTATGCACTGTATATGTGCAAGAAGGACTGCGCTACAGGTACAATTTTACGCGGAAATGAATACGAGTAATACGTTTCAAGAGGTATTATTCATATAAAATATGTGCTGACTACACCCAGGTATTGTTTATTGAACAGGAATACAAATATATGGAATAAATCCTTGTGTTCTGCCCAAAACGTATGAACAATGTAAACACATTACATTTTTAGAATCGCAGCTAGGCAGAAATTGGAATTTCTAATAGGGATCTAAGGAGGCTCATCAATAGGATATTTTGATGACTTGGGAAGGACTTCATCCGTGATGGCTGCTACGATGATTATGATGATAACTCATTTTGTGTAATTTATGTAAAGAATTAATGGTTAACTTGTAATTCGATGCCTATTCCAGCTGAGCGGACTGATGTAGCTGCTGTGCAATAAGTGGGTGAGACAGTCATGCATAAGCATTCCACTCCATAGGAGGATAATATTGGGGTGCTGTGCATACATGCTACTCCAGTTATGAATTGTCTACACTGTTCGTGTACTGCACTTAAATTATAGCAGTGCTTGTGGAAATCCTGAACCGATTTGCGATAGTAATGTAGAATTTGAACCTCCACGGAAAAGGAAGTAATATGTTAGAATGATAATTGCTTTGCAAGGCTATTTTTCGGGATAGCTGTGTCGAACGCTCCCTCTCTCTCTTTCGCGATGTTTCGTCTGCCACGTTGGAGACATCTTCATTCGTTCTGAGTTTTAAGAATTCACTACAATGGGGGATGTGAAATGTCGTGAAGGTGAGAGGGGGAGCGCTCGACATGGCTATCTCAAAAAATCGCTTTGAAAACAAATTATTATGCATTGAGTCGTGAAAACGTACATCAGCACGCTTGGTTAGAATTGCTTTACAAACGTCTGGATCCCCAAAATTCATTTAACTTTTGTGATGCACTTGATAATGCCCTGTACAACACACGAGCACACACACACACTGTCTGCATATATATTTAGAAACTTTAGTATCCACATATTTCAACATCATTACACCCTTTGAGTTTTACCCCATTTTCTATTCTCGAGGCTTATTGATGCATTATGGGCATGTCACGACGGGAGGGGAGGTGGTTGGGGGGAATGGGGGAGATGGGCCGTGCTATCACACGTTTTGTTTTAAACATATCTGTTATGAATATCCTTATTCAGTGCTAAATATTTTACATGTTTTCTCTGTACCGATGTAGGTTTTCTTTGATTGCAACATTCTCAACATGGTTCTTTATTGTATCATATTCATGTTAATAATGTGACATGTCCATGGTGAGAGATCTTGACTCACAACAGAAAGATTGAGCTCAAATCCCAGTCAGAGGTTATCCGCAGCCCATTATTCTGCTTGGATCCAGAAAATGAGTTCCTCACCACTTCGTGGGTAGTCACTGTGCGTGTGCATCTGCGTGATAAAGTGGGACACGTAAATGTATTATTCAGGATAGATTAAAGTTATATCCATAACTTTCTTTTTAACGCACCACCAATATTTCTAATATTTATATGAACAAATTTTCATAATCTACAGCTACACTTCATGCCTCTTAATATTTTAGTTAACAGCAATTATTATGGTGGCATTAATTACGTTTATAATATGCTTTAGCAATAATTGAAGAGGCAATACAACAGAATGAAATACCATATTTTAAAATGATGATTACAATTACGATTGTTTGTTCTAACTTCCAATGTGTGATACAATTTTCAATGCATTGTCATTTTACATGGTAATTATGGCACTCATTAGGAAAAGGGTGACATACCAGTATTTTTACTCATCAGCCAGCTTAATAGCAGGGAACTAATTGATAGCAACCCTTTAAGAAAACCAAAAGAGCATAAGGGAACAATATTACTTTCGTACGGACGATGTTTTTTTTGTTTGCTTTCAGTGACACAATTCACAGCTAATAGAAAACATGATGAGACACGTTTTTAATTAAAATCCATGTAACGGGGATTATACAAATTATTACAAGAGCAATCTAAAACAGAAAAATATAATGACTCACGGATTAGCTTGCTGTCCACCGCGGGAAACCTCCCCCTATGATTGGCCAAGCATCAAAACCTGGGACAGCATGGGTTCTCATGGCCAAGAGGCTATCATACAGCAGTGGACAGACCACGGTTGATGATGATGATTCGTTCATTCAATGATGATAAACTAATTCTGATGAAAATATAAAAATGCAAGTGAACAATATACTTTATAAGGCTGAACAACCTGTAGTATGACAAAATATCAACAAAAATATATATTTTAAACATTCCTGAAAATATTTCAAAATAGTCACCTTGATACGTTAGGTTAGTAATGATCATGAAATAACAAATAACAACCCCCTGTCAATGCACTGCTGGATGAAAGTCTCCACACTGTCAGTTACTGGGGCGTTTACCCATACAGTACTTCATAATTCTGGAGATAAAATAAATAGATGGGGAAGAGCACGTTGAGGTATTTCTTTAAAATTATATTTGATGTGGAAATTGGAGAGATACATATTTGGAATTATTCTGAGAGCCAAACAGAGAAGCGTGCAGACTAGAAGTTGAAAGCAAATGAACACTGTCATATTGACTGTTAATGAAAGTATGTGGACTTGAGCAGAACACATTTCTAGATGAGATGTTGGCCAATGGTTGAGATCAGTGACTGATTGTCAGCTACAAGACAGAACACACTCCACAGAATGACCACCGTGAAGATGCAGTAATTGGGTGAGCTCACATGCAGGAGAGACATTGATTATGATATGTGATAGCTGAAAGAAATGTGACAAAATCAGGGGGGCTTAATCTGGTTTTGGCTGTTGGTGATGATACATGGGGAGCTGCGGCACAATGGTTATTGCACTGCCCTATGAAACTAGCGACCTGAATTCAAATTCCGATCGGGGCTAATACTAGTTGTGAGGTTCAGAGACGGCACGATCCCTCACTGACCAGTATGGCGACACATTATCAAACAACTCATATGACTGGCAGATCATGGCAAGGCCCTCATCCAGCAGGTAATGTAAAAGGGCGCTAAATCATTATCGTTATTAACATATTATAAATGCAATGCGTTAAATAAAAAATAACAATACTGCTTGTTTAATTTTCTATCTGCAGAATGTGTTGAATGTAAAAATATAATAACACAAACCTTTCTACTTAACTCTGTTCTCAATTAAGCGAAGTCAAACTCTCAACCTGCATTCCCTCACAATACACATGGCTGAATGTGAAATTCAAATGATGCGGACCACACTAGGCCACCTCCAACAGAGCGTGATCTAATCCAGGCCGAGAGCTAGGGTATGTAGTGTGCACAGGGATACAGAGAGCTATTACTGCATTGACACCAAGATTAAATGCTGGTAACCACGGGGCATCGCAGCAGAACCTTGGATGTGATGGGGAAATTGACACATGAGGTTTCTTCTGTTTGGACCGTGCACTATTCGTTAAAATCCCCACGGTTTAAAGTTCAGCTATTACTCATGACAAGTTTTAACCTCCAAGTTTAAAGTAATGACTCTTATACTTTGAAATGGCCCCTAAAAACTGTCTCTGTATAGTAAGTTCTTGTCTCTGCTGAAACTTTTACTCCAAGAATTATACCAGGCAGGTGGTATGGTGCTACATGGAACATTGTTAATAGGATATACAGACCAAAAGGGTTATAGTCCTTAGTACACATGCATGTGGAATACTGGACTGCAGAATAACGCTTCTTATATGGGGATCCACATCACGAATTGTCCGTGGGGCTATCCAAGAATTGTATGTTTCAAAAAAACACACGCTCAGGCACTATGTCGCATTCTGCCCGTGACCTGCTTTAAACAGCAATCCTGGGCTGCTACATCGCAATCCATCCAACTCCCCGGAGACGAGGAATTTAAATGGCATTGCAACATCTTTACAATGAGTAGGGCCATGAAGAGAACTGTATCTTATAGTGTGCCATGCGGGAAGTAAAACAAGACATTTTTAAACAAACCAAGCGTAGGGTTTGTACTGCGTTCTGGGGAGCTCTACGAGAGTTCATAAATGAACGGTTAAACTTCATATACTGCGTAATTAAAAGGTTCTGACCGCGTTCATTTTTCATGCATTATTTATTTTGTATGGCTTACGTCTGAACACTACCTCTAGTAAAATTATATAATAAACATTATTCATAGTTTCCTTTAATAATTCAAAAATAAGTGTTGTGCATTTTTTCATGGTTTAGTCTACGTTACATTTTACATTTTGTTTGGTAATTTGAAGAAAAAAAGCCCATAAAATCAGCATGATATCCTTTTAGAAATGAAGATTTATCCAGAGCTCTGATTAAAAGCCCCCAATCCACTGTAGCTCTCTCCCCAGGAGCCGATCATTTGTCTTGTTGAGGGAACTGGTAATCCACAGCTAATTGGCATTGAAGTCACATGTTTGGTCAATATCTTTCCTCGTGATAAAGATATCCGTGAAAGATAATGTACACATTACAACGTGTGGGTTATATTATGATCTAATGTAAAAAAATAATATTTTCACTCAATGTTAAACGTTTCTATTCTTCATGAAATCATGATGAAACAATTGCATTCTGCACACATACATTTGTTTATGTGTTCGACTAAAAGTTGCTAAATTATGATGAATCCTCTTTTTTTATCAAACAACACTGAAATGTAATTATCCACATTAGCTCTCCCAAAATGTTTGCAACATGTGCCTGCATTCTCAGAAAATGCTTGTTGTATCTTGCATTTGATGAATCGTTCCATAATTAGGCATATTACACGCATTCATAGATTTAGCAAAACCTTTACCGCTAATCAAATGACGAAGTAATTTAAATGTAGGAATAATATAGGCAGTGGGAAGAAGGAGTGAGAGGATGGATGGGTTGATCTAGATTATGTCAAGGAACAGTGCAGGGGAGGGAAGAAATACAAGATGTAGCTTCTATGTACAATACATTTTTTTTCACACTCAATTGTGTTTTATACAACATAATCTGCATTTCCGTGTAGTTTGAGAGACGCTTGTGATTTTGAAAAATGACAACATTAAGGGATTGCATTTGCTGTCAAGTTTTACACGGACTTATGAGAATGCCTTCAAATGCCATTTTCCCACTGAAATAAAGTGGAAAAAATCTTAGCTCTCGCTGCCTCACACGGGTTTAACTGCAGAGCCAAAATAGTTGAGAGTGCCCTTAATCAAAAAGATGGAATATATCATTTTTATATTAATTAATGACTTAAAGACAGCACATTTTCCTCTTAGGCTTGTTAAAATCTTAATTATATAAAACATTAAAATGTCAGCAGACACAGAGGTAGAAAAAATAGGTATTTGCCAAATAAATTGTTAAATGTGCCTGCCTGGTCAGCTCGTCCTATAAAAGTAATATCCAGACAATTATATAAAACTCCATTCCTTAAAGCCTAATTTATCTCCAATTTGATATATTGCAGTCTGCCAGTAAAAGCATCAAACACCTTGTTTGCCTAATGAATATACTTGTTAGGGAGCACATAATTAATGTGTGGCCAGTGAAGTGAATTTAATAAGAAAACATGCAGAAAAATCTTGCAGAGACAAGCTAAAGAAGACATCTAATTAGCTGTCATTGCTTCCTATATATTGGAAAATGCAATGAGTTTTGTTTTACTCAACAGAGAATAAATCAATGACAGAAAAACTGTGTATCCATTAACCTATAGAAGCACAGTCAATGGTCAGCATTCTAAAGTATGCTTCAAATCACTTTAAACATAACTAAGCACTGGTTAAACGCATATGGATTTGTATTCAACATAACATCTTGGCAGAGAAAGGAACTCAATTGGGAAACGCAAGAGCAAAGGCACCCAAAGGCCCCATGCAATACCAACTGCAGGACTAAAGTAATTGAGGCTGATGCCAACGAGTCCCACATTGGGTGCAGGACTGGTGTCTGGTAGTCATGGGTGGTGAAAGGACTGGTGGTGGTCACAGATATTCAGTGGTTGTCACTGGGCTTTATGGCTCATGCGTCCAACACGCAGTACCTACTATGGTGAGGCCATCAAACCTCACCAACCTCACCCATGTTGCTAAACACAAGGCAAATTAAGGTGGTTAGACGCTCTGCCACTGGGAACACCACACCTTGCCGTGCTGCTCCCTAAGACACCTGTGCCAATCCCTGGCCCACTATAGCCCTCAGCTTGGCAAAGCCACTGGTCTACTGACCTGGCCTGCTGACCTTAACAGGCTGCATGGGTGGTGGAACCCCAATCCAGGTGCTTGGGCCAGCTGCGATTGGTAGGGTAATGCACTTCGTGTTTGTCCAATGCCAGCACACACCCACACACTCGAAGGGGGGCAATTTATAGGCTTGACTAAGGGCAATGTATAGCGCTGATGAAGACGAGGGGAGGTTGTTGAGGTCCAGCACTGGCCATTAGAGTACCCGCCGTCATGGAGTCGAACATAGGGCACTGAGGCCACAAGGCCCGAGCCTGACAGGGTCCAGGTCAGGAGCAATGATGGGGAGAGGAGGAGCAGCGATGCGGAGACGAGATGTCTTGCAAGGGACAATTGGGGTTGGCCAGGATGTTGGCTGAGAAAGAAAAAAGTGACACGGAGAACAAAGAAAAATATCATACGAAAAATGTGAAAGATAGATTATTTAAGGAGTGGGGAAAAGAATGTAACTTAAAGATTAAGGATTAGAAGGAAATGCACAGCAAGTTGAAGCGGTGGCTATTGTCAAGGGATTTTTAATTAGTGAAAACAAAATGGCACAGAAAATGTATTATATACCATACAATAACTGTGGAAAATTGGTCTTAAAATATATAATAAAGTAAAAAAATAAAATATGCAGAAACACATTTGATTTTTGTAAGTCATTAATGTAGATTCCTATGTAAGCCTCAATTATTGGTCCCTTTCATTGCATGCAATTTTTAATGTATAGTCTCAGAGGTTGGCTGTAAATATTAAACACTCTGTCACCATGACAAGTACTCACATTCATCATGTTTAGTTTTAATTGCTATTGCTCGGGAAAATCTTACAGATGATACTGCATTTATATGGTTATTTAATATTCATAAGTCCATGGCAGCAATTTTAATTAACAAAATCACTGCAAAAAGTTAATTCCACCAAGTAGAGTTCACATTTTTGCCTGTTTTAAGCAATGTCTGGGGGTCAAGGTAGAAGCGTTCACGTCGCGACCCCTGTCAGGTAATACTTGGTGTTGCCTGCGAATTCTACCAAACACTTCAAAGCCAAGCTGAAAGACAAGGATGTCCAGAAGCTGCCCATCGTGCTTTGAAGAATCGCAAAGAAGAAGAAGCAATGTCTGGCCTGCTGCTAGCATGATGCTTTAACACCCAAGTCATGACCACAGATGAAGCTTCAAAGCCCATTAAACCCTTGTATCAGATAACCATGCAACCATTTCATGAGCCCTGGTTTTTCCCCTATTAGACTCATGGTTACTGCACAGCCAGTACTACACAGATAACCTTTCCTCGTTACCCCTCCGCGCCTCATCTTGAGCAATCCAACCTCAACCTTCCAATAGCTTTTGAGAATAAAACACGAGATTTTCAAATAATCAATGTTTTACGTCTATCATACATACATTTTCAGAAACCGCTTGATCCTTTACAGGTTCGCGGCGAGCCAGAGCCAATCCCGGTAGACACAGGGCACAAGGCAGGGCCATACCCAGGATGAGACGCCAGTCCATCACAGGGCACGGGGGCAATTTAGTCTGCGTGCTTTGTTTCAAAGGTGTTTGACTGGCTGAGGTGGGGTAGTGCGTCTGAGGATTGATGCATTTTTGGATGAAATAAGGAGTCAATAATTGGCTCATCTAGATGTGAAGATCATTATGTTTGTGCAGGTAACAGCGACTGCAGCAAATGTTTGAGAGACTTTGACAGAAGTCGTCATGATTTGACGCCAGGGTTGTGTGTGCTAAGAAAAGGTCATATTAATGTACGTATCTTTTCATGCGTGGTCACTGCTGAATCTGTCTGTGGAGATGAGAAATAACATTGCCGGGATAGCGTTAATTTCACACGGACACAGAATAATAAAATGTTTGACAAAGCTTAACAATGTTATAAAATTGTGCAATTCTTTAATACACGGAAACAGATTGGAAATACTGGGAAGTGGCGTTCAGAATTTATAATGGTATTGTTTTGTCAATTTCAGATACCCAAATGTTATATTATAATGCATTACAAAGAAGCGAATCATTATGACAATTGATTGCATGGAGACTGGTATCTCTAAAGGTTAAAAAGTGGTTCTATTTACCTGCCAGTTCTTTGTAAAATCTAATTTGTTTATGGCCTCAGGCATGTGGGATAGTTAATTACTCAACTGCCTTCTCGCAGGGTTGTTGTTAGTGCCTTGAAGATTATCAGCCATACAGAGGCTCAACATTTCAGTTGCTGGTGAGGCAAAAATGTAAGAATCAATCAATTTGATTGATTACGCATGCGGTTGTTTTGTGTAAACTTCATAAGAAATGTCTTTATAAATTAACTTAATGAGCTGTATTCAAAAAAATGCAGCATGTGCATTCTGCCAATGAATTGAAAGGTTTGAACATTTATGAGATGCCTGTGCGATAATTTTGAGGGCAATTAAATGTTACCGTTTACAGTTTTAAAAAAAAAGTTATATTAAATATCGGCACAGCTCTCCGATGCGTTTTCCAATTGCACTGTGTGTTTTTAGATTGTGGTCCGGCTTTTCGCAGCATGTGCTCTGAGCTTCGTCACTAACTAAACTCTCATGCCGAACATCACATGGTACAACCAGAAAGAGCTTAACAGTGCAAACACAATAACCTATGCAGTCTTAAACATAGGCAGCGAGGAATGACACTGTTTTGGTGCAGACACTTTTTCTATATCTTGGTACGGAGTCACAGGCAGAACAATACCAATTGACATCTCATAGCAATAAAATGAAGTATTCTCCCCTGAGTGGTGCACCTGCCTGTGGTGCTACACTCCATCCTTCTGAGACTGTCAGTTCCCGTAGCCCTGCAGGATAGCGTGACAAATTACCGCTCACTATTCTATTCTTGGATCTGGAACTGACACCCTCAAAAGAAATGTAGATTGCAAATGTCGCCCGTTATCTTCGGTTCAGATTGCATTACTTGCATACTTGAACGTTGTGCTTGTTAATAGCATTCAAGAGACATGGAATGACTGCACTGCATATAATGTGGAAGTAAATGACAAAGTCTTACAATGAAAATTAATGCCGTGCTGTTTCGGCGATGGTGACAGTGGAAATCGAGGAATGAACCGCAACTGAGAGGACATCCTCCAGGGAGATGGAGCGATGAAATCAACTCGTGTTTAGGAGCTAGGTGGATTATCACATCGCAGGATCTTGATAGATGGGAACGGCTTGCGGAGGCGATCATCCAGCAGTAGATAGATAATGCTTGCGATGATTCCATAAACACGTAAATAACTGGAAACGTTTTGTTCTATAACAGTTTATACATTTTCATGTCACTGAACAGTCACCTTGACATAAAGTAAAATAAACATTTCTGCTAAAATACAAACTGTGTAAATGATACGAGACGTTTGATAGCTCACATAGAGGCATTAATAACAATTCCGCAGTACATGTGAAAGGCTGAACAATGCCTGTGGGGCAGCTCTGACCGGGAGAAACAGATATAATTTTGAGACCATTACGCTGCCACGGGATGAGCTTGAACAGGACACCTTGCTCTGTCTCCACGAGTTCGTAAATGTGGACACTACGAACAAGTTCAGTGAAACCAACCGCACTATGCGTTTAACACCTGCAAGCACAAATGAAAATCCTAAAGCACCTTATCACGAGTATAAATAAGCGGATAATATTTTTCATATATATGTCTCCAGATATTAAAAAATAAAAGTATTTTTACACAACCCACTGGCCCAACGGCCTTTTAGGTGTACACAGTTTGAGCGGCATCGATTCAGCACAAGGAAAATCTGGACCGGTTTTAACATACAATGTCTCATCAGCAGGTTTAGGCTTGATTGAATCAATGCTGGTGAACTGCCAGAAGTGATGGCTTTTGAATCCCATTCCGGAAGGCGACAATACTTAGGTTTTTCTCTCTCTCTGTTTATTATCGGTTAGAATTATGGCGTTAAACTGCATATGTTCTAGCACCTTGATTTCTTTAGTTTGTGTCTCAATGTAATTTCAAGCATGAATCTCTCCACACGTGTATGAGCCACTTTCAGGTTTTTTTCATTTTTTTACTTCAATGTTTCTGGTCCATGTCGCGTAGCAGGTAGCACACGCTGCTTAAGCAAATTGTGGTATACAAGAGTAAACTAAGGGCGGCACGGTGGCGTAGTGGGTAGCGCTTCCGCCTCACAGCAAGAAGGTCCCGGGTTCGAATCTCGGCTCGGGGTGCCTTTCTGTGTGGAGTTTGCATGTTCTCCCCGTGTCCGCGTGGGTTTTCGCCGGGCACTCCGGTTTCCTCCCACCGTCCAAAGACATGCTGCTAGGTTAATTGGCGTACTGACTAAATTTCCCTAGGTGCCCTGCGATGGACTGGCGTCCCATCCTTGGTGTTCCCCTGCCTTGCGCCCTGTGTCTGCCGGGATAGGCTCCGGCTCACCGCGACCCTGAATAGGATTAAGCGGTTTCTGAAAATGGATGGATGGATGGAAGAGTAAACTAGTTTGAATGGATTTTGTCAAGAGCCCTCCATGAACACAATAGAAGCTTGTAAGTGCATTCATTCATTGTGAGAAACCGCCTAATCCTATACAGGGTTGCGGTGAGCCGGAGCCTATCCCTGCAGACACCGGGCGCAAGGCAGGGCTATACCCAGGATAGGACGCGAGTCCATCACAGGGCACCTGGGGAAATTTAGTCCAAAGGCCAATTAAACTGGGCGAAAACCACGCGGATAATGGAAGAATAGGCAAACTTCACACAGAAAGGCTCCCGAGTCGGGATTCGAACCCGGGTCCTTCTTACTGTGAGGTGGCAGCGCTACTCACCGTGCCACCGTGCCACCCCTCTGTTAAGTGCAGTGCAGAAAAATTGCATATTTATCATTATTGTGTGCTGTACTATGCAGTCTGTGCTGGTGTCCGATAACAGCACTACTTTAGTATCACGCATTGCTGTTGCATGCCAATCATCAATATATTTCCCTGCATGCGCAATTCCCCTTGGAGCTTACTGCTTCCCCTTATGGTAATCATGGGCCACCACGGCTAACCACAGATCTCTGGAGGGAATACCACACCTAAAATCATTACCAAACATATGTTATTCACTGACAATGAGCAACTCCCATGAATAATAAGCTCCACTGCAGGCAGACGCATGGTAATAATCACAGTATGACAGGGTTCTACATTTTAGTCTGGAAACCCATTTTCCATTGACGCAGTCTGTTGCATATGCGTCCTCCGGAAGCTAAAGAGAACAAGAACCCCGGAACCCATCATGTGCACCTTCTGCCGGTGCACCATTGAGAGCGTTCTGACCAGCTGCATCACTGTGTGGCTTGGGAGCTGCAATGCCTCCAACCGCAAGACCCTGGAGCGCATAGTGAACGCAGCTGGGAAGACCATTGGTGCCTCACTTCCCTAGCTCCTGGACAATTACAACATCCGTCGAGCCCGCAAAGCAACCAGCATTGCGTGCGATCCCACCCATCCCTCACACAGCCTCTTCAGTCTCCTGCCATCTGGAAGAAGATACCTCCGAGTCCGCTCCACCAGACTATGTTAACATCTTACACATCAGGCTGTGAGGATGCTGAACTCTACCCCCTCTGCCTCCATAAAGTGTGGACTGTAACTTATCCATCCAACCCACTACACGCCCAACAGCACCAGCCATAAGAATGTGTTTTTATACAAGCATATAAGCACGCATGGGAATCCCACCTGCTGAAGACTTCCCTCCTGGCTCAGATGCACCATGGATTCAGTGGAAGACACTCAACCGCCTGAGAACTAGAACGGGACGATCAAAAGATGCTTTGGTCAGATGGGGCTACAAGACCGGCCCAACCACCTGTGAATGTGGAGAAGCAGACCATACTATGGAACACTGCCTTGTCTGTGCTCTACTACCCAACCTCTGCAGCTCAAAAGACCTTGCGGAGTTCAATGAAAATGCAAGGGGCTGTGTAAGAAAATGGGAAACTGTAATTTAACATTGCGCTTCGAAGAATCGCAAAGAAGAAGAAGCACACATACACCTACACTCAGCACGAACCACTTTGCCCAGAACACGACAAAAACTGCTGCTAACTACTCGTCCTTTATGTAGATGGCATATTACTTGCACATCTTTTCATCTAGATCTGAACTATATTAGGTCTATTTGCACTATATTTGTTATAATTATAGTTTTGTTCTAGATCTGTGCCTTGTTATTGTCTCCCCCCCCCGACCCCCAGCTTAGCTTAAATTGTAAATATTAAAAAAATGTGAATTTTTTTTTATCCTAGTATTTTTCACCCTTTGTTGTTGTATTCCAGTCCATGGAATGCCAACTCCGGGGTCTTAGAGAAACGGCATTTCGATCTTTTATATGTCCTGTACATATGGCAGAATTGACAATAAAGTTGAATTGAATACATTCATCAAACACATGTATCTCAAGAAGCCACATTTGGATTTACTCATGAGCATCATTACTATTCTAAGAGCAGCACCATCTGGTGGACTACCTTTTGATTTTGATGAAAAAAGTATTCTACAATTACTTTGAATGTCATTCAAATGACGAGTTGGTAGCAATGTCAAACTTGCTTAGGGATGATGCATATAAATAAATAAACCGCTGCACACATTTGTCTGCTTTAAAAGTCAGAAGTACTCTAGTGCAGCCTTGGCTTGTCACGGAATCGGCATCGTGACAAATCAGTGGTTCCATCATGCTGCTATATTCCATTCTACTAATTAAGGGACTCAAGCCTAAGCCACAACCCCAAACATCAGTATAACTAGGTGATGAGACATGCACCACTAAATTAATACAACTCTAATAGGCATGCTCACACCTTGCATGTAAGTGCTACCATAAAATAACATAAGGGGTTACAATCGTGAAGGTGTAAAATCATTGTTAAATGAAGTACAATTAAAATGGGTCACCGATATGTTTTGAGTGGAAATTATTTATTTTACTGCATACAAGCTATTGACTTTTTATAAAGTTGTCCTCCCTTGGCCATATTCTTTATAGCCTTAATATATCGTGCTTGACCTTTTCAAGCAAATTAATCAATAGCACACTTTTCGGTGTCATCGTAAACATGATTTAAGAATAGATTTTAAAAAAACACGGAACAAGTACTGTCGTACTCCGCACTAAGCTGGCAGTTGACATCCTCAACATGCCTGACATGAACAAATATATATTTGTAAGCATATCCCACTGTATTTGTTGGATATCTAAAAGGGATTACGTAATTGGCACGATAAAATAAACACTTCAAAGTGCGTAATTTACTGTAATGTACGGAAAACAAATGTCAAACGATATTAAATATCTAAGCATTGAAAAAACGTTTGAAAATTGCATTCGATTTAACGTAATTTTACATTTAAAAACATTTTCCAAAACTTTACCACCTCATTTAAAATACAATTGCATTTCATATCTTGTATAGTTTTTTTTCCTTTGTTAAATGCTGTATTTTTCCTATGCTTGTGTATCAAATGTTGAAAAATACACTTTTCTTGCAACCTCAATGGGATCTTCCCTAGTATGAAGTACTTTTAAGGACTAGCTGCCAAAATTCCATGAACTACAAAACTGCATGGAAGAGTGAAAAAACATGACTATATTCATCGTTATCACTGATTTCCTTATTTAAAACCAACATCCTGATGCATTCAGAGAACCCACTTTACACCGTGGTGCCATTGTTATTTGGAAAGTGTTATACGTCTGCCATTTGGTACAAAACAACACATTCATCAATAACCCCTGGCCTTGTTATATAATAAGCACGTAAACAGAGGCCAGAGAGTTAATACAGGCTGAAGGCTGCACTTAACACCATGGCGTCTGATGAAAATTTTATTTATTTATTTTTTCTCACGACCATGTATTAGTTAGGCATATGATTTGTTGCCTAATAGTAGCTATAGAGTGACATAGAAGCTTTCTAATGCTCAAGAATTGCTTTCCAAAGCTTTTATTTTGGGAAAGTCGTGTCGAGCAGTCCCCCTCTCTGCTTAGCGAGCACGCGACACGGCCATCGCAAACAGCTTTGGAGCACATTTCTCATGTATCAAGCCATGAAAACCTAAGTTCATAAAGAATTTGTAAATCAACTAATTTAGTGTGAATTTTTAAAATCTTGCTGGCACATTGCTATTGTTGGAAGATGCAGTCTAATAAGACCCGAGAGGCAATCCACAAAGTAATGCATTCCTGGGTCCAACACCATGTCATTAAAACCAATTTAAGTGTCCTACATTATTGATACACAGATCTCTGAGAAGTAAAACATGAGATACACATTTATTAAACCAAAGTAAATGAAATAAAACTAAAAAGGCAAAACGTTTATTTATCACTCAATAATAAGGTGTGTTTTAACAGCATTACGCCTTTTTGTTTCATTTTATTTATTTTCGTTTCATAGCTGTAAAACACATTTTTATTTCTCTGACCTCTATTCCTTATACATACGTGGTAGTTAAATTCCCTTTCCAGTACGTGTATTTAGTATTTATTTCCCGATTACATGGTCTCTGTCTAAGCCCGTGAACATGCAATATTAACACCTATAGTTGACAGACTGATATTATCACACGCTCACACACGTCATTTTTGTTGCATATTTATCGCCAAGCAAACACAAACACGGGGGTCTTTGCATGAACTTGGCGGTGCTCATTATCTGATATTTCATCATTGCTGCAGGAACATAAGCAGTGTTACATGGTATTGTAGCAAGCAATGGCCACAGGCAGGTGCTGCAGAGAGGCTAAGTGGGGTTGACGTTTGGCATTAAGCCATGCCTCTACAGTTTTGGCACAACGAGATCAGCAACTGAGGTATGTGACATAAGCTCAAGTGACACTCTAAGAAAACGGATCCAGCAGCTGTTAGCAGCAACTGTAATAGTTTCTCGTACATTTTTTTTTTGCAAAACCACTAGTGTTCTTATTTTGTATTTGTTGTCATAATTTTTACTGACTGTAATCCCAGCAGAACAAAATCACTTATATTGTAGAAAAGTGTGAGCTTACCTTAATCTTCTAACAGCTGGTTCATGCTTATTTGCTAGGGAATGGATACTTAGCATAGATGGATGCAGCATATGGTCCTACAACTTTTCAAATGACGATTAGTTTCGCAAATTAAAACCTCCCTCTGCAAGCCCCCTTGTGTGTATGTTTGCGTACTTAAATATTATATTCTTTTAGTTCAGTATTCTTCAAAGTAATATTTGTAAAATGGGAAAGTTATTATCAATTCCATTCAGCGATATGGGTTTGTTTAGACTACTCTCTTAATATTAATATAAGCTACATTTACTTCCCAAAACGTTCCTACAAATATTCTGTAATATATTTCTGTTGTACAATTAAAATAGCACTATATAATTACATAAGGTATAATGATCACAATTGCCATTGTATATTCTATATGCCTCTAATTTATATTTGGATCCTCTACATATTTTTTACTGTTATGATTTTCAAGCAAATCTCAGCATCACAATTCATAGAATTTCAATTTGTCAAAGAGCAGTGAGCTAAAACAACAGTGAACTTCAAGGACAGGGAATATGCCCTTCAGAAACCCAGTAAGGAATCTCACAGATGTGGAGATGTTATCAGGAAGTGATGCGATACGTTCCCTACATTTTTGCTGAGAAAGATAATGGCAGCTATATTGTTTACTGCTTGGGGGGAAATAAATCATTTATATTTAGTTTAGCTAAATTCCATGTGCATAAAGAAAGTCTAAGAAATCACAAGTGAGTGCACCGAGAATAAAAAAAAATATCACAATGTATTGATGTAGGTTTTCTCGGCTCGATTCATGATGGTTGCTCTTCAGAGCTGTTCTATAAAATGCAATTATTATTATTCTTTCGGGATAGCCGTGTCGAGCAATGTCCCTCTCTCCCTCGCAACGTTTCGCTTCCCACGTTGGAAGCATAACGCCTGATGATGCCTCCAACGTGGGTGGCTTAACGTCATTAGGCCATTTAACCTGGCAGCATGTCTTTGGACGGTGGGAGGAAACCGGAGTGCCCGGCGAAAACCCACGCAGACACGGGGAGAACATGCAAACTCCACACAGAAAGGCACCCGAGCCGGGATTCGAACCCGGGTCCTTCTTGCTGTGAGGCAGCAGCGCTACCCACTACGCCACCGTGCCGCCCAAACCTAAACGTGCATCATCTGTTTATATTCATTCATTCATTCATTTTCAGAAACCGCTTAATCCTGTACAGGGTCGCGGTGAGCCGGAGCCTATCCCGGCAGACATAGCGCGCAAGGCATGGCTTATACCAAGGACGGGACGCCAGTCCATCACAGGTCACCGGGGGCAATTTAGTCCGCAGGCCAATTAACCTATGCATGTTTTTGGACTGTGGGAGGAAACCGGAGCGCCCGGCGAAAACCCACGCGGACACGGGGAGAACATGCAAACTCCACACAGAAAGGCACCCCGAGCCGAGATTCGAACCCGGGTCCTTCTTGCTGTGAGGCAGCAGCGCTACCCACTACGCCACCGTGCCGCCCAAACCTAAACGTGCATCATCTGTTTATATATTTATGTTAATTACCAGTTCAACACAGGTGCGCTAAAACGAAAGGTAAAAACAAAATTATGACACTTTCTGGCGTAAGAGTCTGGATGATGGATTTTGGCCAACTCTTTAACGCTGGCCAGATGCCTCAAAAGTAGTTAGAGTACCCACACTTTACCCCACCATACGTGCATGACCTGCCAATCAAATAATTGTGGTGCACCTATTTGTACCTCTGGTTGAAAAGAGGTGTATACATTTAAGAAACACGTTGATTGTTACATCTGCCACGCCAGGAGATAGAAATAGAGACCTCCTGATTGCTGGTCAAGTGTGCTAGCCGTTTCACTATGGCAGCATCTCTATAGATGTAATAAAATAGTTACATATATTATCTGAATTAACAAGCACACAAGTTAAAATGCACTTTCGGAAATATATCAAATATGAAATTAAACCACTTCGTTTTTGAATCATACTAAAGTACACACCACACTGCTTTGGAATTCAAAACGCATACCTAAGTTATTCTCAAATACACAGCATAAACGAAAGGAGCATTGCGTTTTGATCATTATGCAAGGCATGTTCATGAAATAGTGAAATAGGTTGTCTGGTTCATTACACACCATTTTATAAAGTGTATGGAAAAAGACTGAGGAAAAATAAATATCCATATTGGGGGGGGTCTGTTTCATCAGATGTAAAGGAAAATATCACACTTTGCACAATTATGTTGTTAAATTCTAACACAAAAAAAATTCCTGAAAGATTCAAATTAAAATCTCTAGGCCCAAGAAGCATGAACCAAATGTCACCAGTTTGAATAACGAGTTAACGCTGTCACAGACGGAGCATAGTGGGTGGGGGGAAAAATAAAGACGATACAATTAAAAAGAGCAGATACGTTTTTTGAAAACACAAAACGTACGTTGAAAACATTGGAAGCTGAAACTCCCAAACATCAGGTGTTACACACACAGCTCTGTAACACCAATAGAAAACGATGGTTAAATATGGGGTTAATAGGTTTCTAGTCCCTTTCTTTCGTAACGTTTTCACTAGCAATAATTGCCACCATTCTCAACTGGTGGGTCGCGACCCATCAGTGGGCCGTGAGCACCACCTAGTGGTACGTGGAGACCAGATTCACATGGTTGAGAACTCCTGATCAATTGCATTAACATCCAATAGAGGAAAAAACTATTTCGTGGATATTTGGACTTAATCAAAATGCAACATCACTGTAGAGCACATGAATTAATCATTCTGATATATTTATACTACAATAGTTTGAACATGTTAAGCGTTGTCTGTAGATAAAATATTTTTAAACAAAGCAATATTTTGATGATTGCTTTTCAAAGCTGTTCTTTCGTATAGCCGTGTCGAGCAGCTTCCTGAAAGACAAGCTTTGAAATGCAACCGTCATCAATCGAGCAGTGAACACCTAGATCGGTACAAAGCAATATTTTCCTCCTATTTATATATTGGAGACTGGTGGTTGAAGAAATAATTTGTGGAGCACATTATAGTTGAAGCACACAGTCAAATGAGAGAAGGCTAACACCCGTATTTATTGCCCCACTGTATTACCTATTGATTTATACAGAGTTTAATTGGTCACATGAGCTCCATTGGACTCTATGTCTAACCTAATTACACGCAAGTATGGCTTATGAACTCGCGTGGCACAACATAAAATTCTATTGCTGTGAAGCTGATTGAGCTGCGTCTAACTAAACACATGACACACCATAGGGAGCCATCAGCTTGCCTACTGGGTCCCCACGGTGTAGAAGTGGCGTCTCTGCATACGTGAGGGTCCTTGACGAATACTTGGCAGCAGTGAGCGTTGGTGACTGCACTGCTGTCATAACAAGAACCAAACCAGTCTAGAGTTGTCTTGTGTCTAACAGCTGCCTGGCGGTTAGCTGCATTTACTTAAGACAATAATCACTGCATGCTGCTGCGTATGTTAATTTGCCTGCTGACTGAATTGCCCCCGGTGCCCTGTGATCGACTGGCGTTCCAACATGGGTATAGCCCTGCCTTGCGACCGGTGTCTGCCGGGATAGGCTCCGGCCCACCGCAACCCTGTACAGGATTAGGCAGTTTCTGACAATGAATGGATGAATTAATAATCCTAATGTGGATGGCCCTGTGGTGTTATTCTGTATGAAATGTAATGGTGCCCTGGGTACACAAAAGAAGCGTAGGCTAGCTACACACTGAAGCAGAGCTAGGAGGATGGGAGGCTAGATGGTTGAATGGATGGAGAAATTGTATCCTATTATTTTGTGCCTGGGGGGCAATGAGAAATACTACACACAATAGTACAAATCTAGGAAATCTATGTTCTTATCGTTTCAAACAGGATTCCCTACGTAATCATGTTAAATCAAATGTGTGCAGCCTCGTCAGAGCTAAATGGCTTCGTAGGCTTTCATTTATATTCAGTGTGCTTTGAATGTTCACTAATGTTGAGACTCAAATGTTACATCCAACACATTCGAGTGATGTACAGTCGTCCCTCGATAGTCGCAGGGGACTGGTTCCAGGACCACCCACAGATACCAAAATCCGCGGATGCTCAAAGTCCCTTATATAAAATGGCATAGTATTTGCATATAACCTAAGCACATCCTCCCGCATACTTTATGTAACCAGTGTCAACTGACAAGAATAAAAGTCTGTACATGTTCAGTACAGACGCAACCGTCGTAGGCCTAACTACATAGAACACGTCAGCAACAACGAGACTGAGGATCTGTGAAATGGTGGGGGGCTACAGCAGGGTATGCCTACACATCACTTCGTTCGCGTGGATTCAGCGTAGTGCTCGGCGCGCGGCAAATTCAAGTTTTGCTTTTTGGAACGTTCTGTATTTTTGTTTCGAATATTTCACAGCCCGACTGACATAAGACTGCAGCAGCGTTACATTTCCATCATGTCCAAGCTACAATATAATTTTCTTACGTATTACTCTATGTAGTTTTAAGAATGCTAATATTTATAAAGCGCAAAACACAGGATGGGCGCCTCAAGCAACAAGAGCTTATTCTGAAAACCATTATGCTGCTACAGTCTGGGCTCAACAAGTTTAAATTACCATAGCACTCCAAATACATTTCAGTATTATTATTATTATTTAAATTAATAATTGCATAAATGAATTTCAATAGAATGTCTATATTTCCATTTGCGTCAAAAAACTTAAATGACTTGACACGCCAATATCACAAATTGCGTAATTGTAACAATTTCTACTTGTAGATCCACTTAGGCTGGTCACAACGTTGTTAAATACGCCACAGATGATAATGCAGCACATTTGGCTTGCTGTGACCTCATTTAATGAAATCTGCCATCGTAATGCAATGCAGACATTTAACATTGCACGTCAGCGCGGTTTGAGGCGAGACTCAGATCCCTGAGGACAATCACTTTTTCTGCTGATGGTGTTTGAGATATCACTTTTCCATTAACTAGCACTGCTGATAATATTCCACTGTTCCGCTGTTGTGAGCCCGACATTAACTCATTTTCTCCGAGGGAGATGGAAAATCAGAGCAGGGACAGCTCACAATTACGTTTCAGCTGTTCTGATTGGCAGCAGAAGATTTGATGATCTGAAGGTTACCCCAAAATGGTAATGTTAAAGTAGAGCTGGGCTCGTTCCTGGCATACAATTAACAGGAGTGATGAACTACAGAAACACCCATTTCATCCATGCAACACTTATTTTTATCCACCTCCAGTTTGAAATTGCATTTAAATATAGAGTGGAACAAGAAGGGACTGCCAGCTATTAGCAAAGTGCTGGCAGCAGGGCATTGGAGTGTGATGATGCATTTGCATACCATTAAGTGCAGTTCCTTTGTATTGCCTGGCAGTTAAAACAGGAAACAACTTTGTGTCTCCTTTTAATTGTACCCAGTGGCAGATCGGCATGATTATTATACTATGCAGTGCTGCATTATCAAAATATTATCTTTGAGACCCGATGCACAACAATTTTTTCAGTAATTATTAGATTTGTATATATCTATATACAGGTTGCCTATCGCCATTGCTATGGCAGTACCCTGTCGGCTGTACTGTTCAGAAGTGTGAATTTGAAATTGCGGTTAGCATGACTCATTTATATATTGCAAGCCACTGCATATACTGCAGGCCATTTATAATTCTCATTTTCGACATAGTTTACATGCTTTCGCAGATTCTAAGCTCTATCCATCCATACATTTTGTAAACCGCTTGTTCTGTTGAGGGTCGCGGTGACAGGCAACCACATCCTTGCCCGTACGGGCATGGCAGAAGAATAACAACCACACGAGTGGCTTTTGTAGCACATGACACAGTAAGCAAATTAAACTTTACACTGTATCCAATTATATTAATGTGTGACCTTGCTTCCTGAAAACTCTGCCACTACGAATGAGTAAGGACCGTAGTTAAGGGTGGCAGCCACGGTTATATACCCTGGGTTCGGTGTGTTCATAAAAACAAGAACACAGTTCCCATACTGATATAAAATGACCAAATTGCCATAACATTTACAAAAAATGCATTCACCCACTAAGGCCTGGAAAAGCCTATTTTTGTGATGCTTATTTTAAAAATAAGAACATTGCAGTATAAATCGGGCATGCACTTTGAAGAATAATGTCAGGAGCGCTGTTCTTCACATCTTCTGTGCATTAAGTGAATCATGCTTGCAACTATTTATGTAATCCTACTTTATCTACTTCATTCAGCCCTTTGCCTAGAAATTAATCTGTGAAAGGATTTGGCGTTTTTTGTCCAATGGATTCATTAATCCTCCATGCTTGTGTCTGCTTGTCAATGAAGACTGCTGTTTATCTGCTTGGCACCTCACTGATGCTGCCATAATCCCGTCCTCCTACCTCACCCCCACCACGCTGCCTCCCAACCTCTACCGTCCCACTCCTTCATGCAGCCTGCCTGATGATTACAGAACATATTGAAAATATGTTTTTTCATCACTGTTTTGTTATCTTCTTAAAACGGCGACTTATCAATTTTTTCCAGTCACAGGAATAATTTATATTTTGTGCGCATTTTTTTAAATTCCGGCTGACAAAAGAAGCAATCTTGTGCCGCTACAGCGACACACATTCAAATGAGCAAGAGTGGTGAATTGCGGGCAAAACTGAAGGACAATTATATGTGTTGTGCCTATGAACGATTTATGCATTCTCTTCTTATTTGCCAGACTCACTTTGATCCTTTGGCTGAAGTTCAGACTGAGTTATTTCCATAAAAAAGACCGATTTTATCGGATGTCTATTTCTATCTTAAAACGTGAATACGAATCACCCTCTTTAGAAGCATTAACGTCAAATTAATGGAAGCCACGTTACAGTATCTTGTAAAAAAAAATAGCACACAAACCCCCTCGTTATTTCAAACTCGCTATCACAGATTAAGTATGAAATACAAATTAATAACCAATCGTATCACTCCCCGTACCCACACAGTGGAGGCCTTTCTGCGAGCAGTTTGTGTCCAAGAAATTGCGGGGCTGCCCTTTAACCTCCTTATTTGTGTTTATTTTACATCAAAAACTTCCCACTTTTGTTTAGCCTTCAAAACTCTTTCAGTATAGGCGGCAAGGTTTATTTTGTTGATAAGCGTCACGTATCACCGCACACGCAATGTTCTACTCACTCACTTTGCTTTAGTGGTTTAAGAACACTGCGTAACTTTTTCTGCAGTATATGATGTTTGTTATGTCCTGCAGATAAAAGCGCTTTAAACAATACATCAATGTAGTATTAACGATGTTACCAAATGAATCCGCTGTGTAAGATTGAACACCTGTACACGGACTTACCATTGGTAAAATGAAACAGCGATGACTGATGTATAATTAGCAGCGTGCGCGGCTGTGACAAGGATTCCTGTCATGCTCCCAAGGGGGATGGTGGGCCGAATATATTTTATTCTTCAATCGTTTTTAAATATTGTATAGCCTCATATATACATATGTGCAGTGGGTAACGCCGCCGCCTCACAGCAAGAAGCACCCAAGTTCTATTCCTGGCTCGGGTGCCGCCTTTCTATGTGAAGTTTGCATGTTCTCCCCATGTCCGCGTGGGTTATCGTCGAGTGCTCCAGTTTCCTCCCACAGTCCAAAGACATGCTGCTGCCTAGGTTTAATTGTTCTGAGTAAATTGCCCCCGGTGGGCTGACATATTGTAAATTGCTTACCCCTCCCTGCTGGACAACTGTTAAAAAGAGTTACATAGCTCAACAGTTCCATCCAGCTTAAATAAAACAAAACTGACTGATATTGTGACAAGTAAACGTTTTCTGAAACGAAATAAATGTGCCACAGCACCATGACACATTGTTATTTACTGATGAATCAAGCCAATAAGTCCTTCATAGACACACTTGAACTGTCACACGTGTCGCAGCAACAACAACCACGCGAGCGGTTTAGTTTCAAAAACTGTGAAAATCAGACCAGCACATGCTAAACGTGGCAACCACTTTCTTCAACCGATAAAAAGTTGGAACACAAGGGTATTTATTTTTCTTATCTGGTCTCCCACCGATCAAGAAAATGCTTTCTTGGGTCCCAACTGACTTAAGCAAAGCCAACACATTGCAAGCTTCACCAGTTCCACTTGGCATTGTATTTCGACCACAGAAACATTTTGCCAGCCGCCATCCCTCCGCACCAGGCCATTTATTCTCCAGCAGGCAGCCTGCATACGTCAATCTGCCTCGTACGGCAAGCCACGCATGGGTGATGCATCTCCCATGGTTCGTGAGAGTGTTTTCACGTTCCAAGCAGCCAGGCACGTCTGTTTCTTGGCAGATAGCAGTTTAAGCCTCCAGAGAAGTATGGGCTTTCAAGCATGCAAGGGATGCCAAGAGATGTTGCTGTGTGTGTTTGCCTGTGGAAGAGCTTAAAATGAAAGTTGCATGTTTATTTTGCGAGGAAACTTAATTTATTTAAATTTTTATTCCACTTACAGCTGCCATCGTGCATGCTAAATGTTGCATTGTTTTAAAATGTACAAAGACCGGGCCAAGTCATCACGTGCCCATTACTGCATGTGACTGCGGTGAGGACACGAGAAGGAGAATCAGATAACATTGGAAATCATATAGAAAACATTTGCATATACAGACCATAATATCCGTAATAATTACGAATGCATAATT
>JAZEWU010000005.1:4425653-4448897 GCA_036362915.1 Geotria australis
AAACAAACTGTCAACGAGAGCCGGCGGCACCGCCCACATGAAACGGGTGTGTTTCCGGGGGGTGGGGGGCGAAGCGCTCTCCTCGCGGGCAATTCAATTCAACTTTATTGTCAATTCTGCCATATGTACAGGACCTATAGAGGATCGAAATGCCGTTTCTCTCAGACCCCGGTGTTGGCATATACATGGAATGGAACACAACAACAAAGGTTTAAAAATACTAGGATAAAAAAACACAATGCTAAAATGTTTAAAATATTTACAAGCTAAGCTAAGCTGGGGGTCGGGGGGGAGACAATAACAAGGCACAGATTTAGAACTAAAACTATAATTACAACAAATATAGTGCAATTAGAACTAATATAGTGCAGATATAGATGAAAAGATGTGCAAGTAATATGCCATCTACAGGACGAGTAGTTAGCAGCAGTTTTTGTAGAGTTCTGGACAAAGTGATTAATGCTGAGTGGAGCTGGGCCTCCCCTAGGTCGACTCAGCCTCAAATGAGTACCTAGTGCGGTGTGTAAACATCCCCACTAGGGAGACAAAGGCGGCCGGGCGTGGTGCTGGTCACCCACCCCCTCGTGTGCCGTGTCGACCTTCATAGGTGCTCGCTAACAGCACTTGTCCCTACAGTCTGTTAAGGCTATATAGGGGATCTTTGTCTTTGTCTTTGTCATATGCTGGTTGTGAGTTTGCTCTTCAACATACCAGTGTGCTGAAATTGTAAAACAATTCACCCGTTTTGTTCACGTGACGGACCTTACTAATTGGCTGTGTCGGGTGGAGGTGGGTTTATGACATGAATGTATTATGTGACTCGACTCAACAAAGGGCTATGTTATGGAAAACACAACATATTTTTGTCGTGACTCGTGCTCCCTACGTAATTAAATCTACACGTTTATTTTCCACGCAGTTATTCGTCAACCCGAGGCAATACATGTTTTACGTTTTGCATGGAATGTGTGACAGAGCAACAATAAGACTTCTCTTTGAATTTAAATTGTAAATACCACGTGTGTAGGATTATTTATTGCAGTGCACGCCCTCGAAGCACTACACATCATATGGTTACGAGGCAATATTGATATGGGTACTGGTTTGTAGAAAAGACAATCATTGAGGAGTAATGGCTCCATCTTAAGAGGCTAGCTGCACTCCCACAGCGATGTGAATGCATAAGCTGATTGGCAGTTCACAGACATATTTCACTCCCTTGAGTAAGATTTTAATGGAAAAAATGCAGCTTCTGGCAGTTATTTTCAGAAAGAACAATATGCTATGTAATTGTAATGTAATCGAAAAGTTGATGGAAATTATTTCAATGGCAGACGATGGGACTGTAAATATATAAATATTCCCCGGAATAAATATGCTGGAAGGGGCCAAGTATATATTTAGCCATTTGAGTGTGCTATGAATTTCCTATACATTAAAAAACTGTTCAGTTATTATAATGCATGTCCGCATTTTTGCATGAGCAAATTGAATGGTAGCACTTTGGGTGTACAAGCCACGAACGCGATTTGATTCTGCACGCAGACAATCGTACACTACTTTCTTTTTCCAATAGTATGATTATAATTACTGGCAAAACTGAAACAAAATGCACTGTAATATTGGAAAACTAATCGAGGCCGCACATCTATAAAATCCAGCATAACGTTTGTCAATTGCATCAGACATTTCAAATTTACGGTTACACGTTTTTTAATTCTAAAAATTATTGAATTCACGACTCCTCTCACAAATAAATATGGTACAATCGTCATGCGTAAGATAAGTTTACTTTCCCGTGTGATTCCATTTTGAGTGACAGCTTACCGGGCAATTAATACCATCAGCGGAGGGGAGTTGCTAGGAATAGTCAATTCTGACTAATTAACTGTGGTTTATTAATCCATGTGTTGGACCCGAGATAAAACTTGCTTCAGTGTAAGTGTCGCTCATACAGCAGAGTTTGTCCTTGTTTTGAAAGTGGTACACCTAAACATTTTCAACTCTACACACGATTTAAGGAAAGCTGCTGATATTAATATATTTTTCCCTCTCTACCGCCACCCTCATGCCAAGGTGCACATTAAGATAGAAGTCATTTTATTTTCAAGCAAATAATGTATTCCAATGAGGCTTGTACAATAGGACAGCGATTTCACAAGTTAATATGCATTAAAAATATTATTCTTTTGACCAAATGCTATGAATATATTATATACGAGTATATCTCTGAATTGTATCTGTATTTAGATAATAATTTAGTTGTATTTAATTACATTTCTAAAATCTTATATTGCTATAAATGTGTTTGCATTGGATTTAGCTTCAACGAATGAATGACGTTTTGCAAAAAAAATAATCTAGGTTTTCACGGCTCAATGTACAAAAATTGCTTTCCAAAGCTGTTCTTTCGGGATAGCCGTGTCGTGATCATTGTAATTGTAATATATATTTATTACTTTACATACACAGTTTATATCAATGGCTTCATTACTTAGGCCTTTCAGCCCTTCATGGTATGTGTTAGAAAGCAATATCGGTCTTATGCTATTTTTATGAACAGTAAGAGTGACCATTTATAATCGTAAAAAAACACGTGAACAGACCCATATGACAACATACATGCACAGAGCAACGTATAATTGTAATACGTATTGCATTCTTACTCCATGCATGCTAATGTATTCTAACCGTTTCCCATTATAACACGGATAACAGAGTATACACCATTTAAAACGCATTTTCACCTATGGCTTTACTCAACTCACATATTTCTGCACGGTAAATAAAATGACTCGTAATTACAAAAACACATTCCTTTCCACACAGAGCTAACGTGAAGACTTGTTATTAATACATTTCCAATTTATACTCCCATGACGTGACATTTCACGGCAACATTTCACCGAATGAATTTCAAAACGCCGTCTGAATCGGGGCCATGTACTCGCCGAGCCACGCACAGCGAGCTGGACGGTAACGGGTTTTTTTTTCCAGAAAAAAAAAACAATTACACGGTTGCCCAGCCGCACGGGTGTTGGGATGCAGCATGCCTGTCCAGCAGATGGGTGGCATGTGACCTCGCAGCCAGCAGCCTCTGAAGACCCATTAAAGCATCATTGCCATAAGCTTTTGCACATGTGATGCTTGAAACGGCGCTGGCATACCGATTGCACCGTCACGCACTGAAAGTCTGCGTAAGGATCATGCAAAGCACAGAGAACCAACAGTCACATTGTGTGACAGGTTTATGAAGCGTTTTATTGATTAGGCAATGGGGATATCCTTCAGGAATATGTGTAAGAAATTGCTGCTGAATAAGACCTGCCCCAGCAGTCTGAACAAGGAGCATCCTTATTAGGCCTGCACTTCTTGTGGCGTCTTTGTAATTATAATTAACGCCCTCGTAGCACATGGCTTCTCATAGCATCGTATGTGATGAGTTTTGGGGAATATTTTGTACATTTTTCCTGTGCCCATTGAGAAGCATTGCCTCGAATTCCTTTGTGTTTCATTTGCTATTGCTCTATGTGACTATGTGTCACACTAAGCATCATTGTCGGTACAAAAGTTGCGTTAATTATTTACGTCTAGTATATTTCAAATACACTCAATACAAAACTATGCATTGCAGAAGTTTCTATTGCTTCTGGCCAGCTACGTACTGTAATGTCATGACGAGCATTTCTACATTGCTTTTTGACATTTTCAAAACATACTTTTCAAAATCTCTAAATACGAGTGTCGGCCCTTTTGTTCCATTGGACGCAGCATAAAGTGTGCTTTTGTGAAATATTTCCTTAAAGTGAATGTGGAATCTTATTCACATATGTTGCAGTAACAAACACATTTTTTCTCACAATAAAGAATCACGCATGTGTCAAACTGGTCAACCAACGACATTCATTTCCTTTCATATGTTGAAAGTTAAATCAACAATTCGTTCACACCTCGCTGTGGATTATACTCAGACACTGCTGAAACCCTAGGAGCCATTGCCTGCATAGAAATTCACCTTGCCATTAACAACAATTACCTTTAAAAACCTCTTTTAAAAAAAAACAATATCCTAGAAAACAACAACGTAGGCAGGCAGGGCATTTACAGACTTATAATTGTAATCATGGATGAAAGATGCTGCGGTGAAGAACGTGTTACATTATTTTCCATTTTAGAGTGTCTAAAGATGCTTTAAGATTGTGACCTTGTATGACTTAGAATCAAATTGTACTGTATGGCTGCTGATAATTTCCCATGCTTTCAATTACCATCCTTGTGCAACATCACCACAAAGCAGAGGCAAAACTAAAATGGGAAATAAACGACAGAATTGAAGCAATTTTACGTGAATCAACACTACACGTACATCATTCACATTTTGAATAGAATGCACTGGATGTCCACCAAATTGAGTGCTTGGAGTTGAATTTCCCATCCCTGTAGTGTGTGGGTGTGCAGGGACCTTCAGAGTGCTTTTGCTTGGCATTGAAAAATTACGTTTTCTTCCTGAGGCAATGAGGACCGTAGGACTCCTAAAGATTACTTTATGTAAGTCTCAATAGGTAACTATACACGTGGCGCATTTTTTCTCCGGTCTACCTCCACAGACAAATGCTTACACGTAAACATCCATCCATCCATTGTCAGAAATCGCGTAATCCTATACAAGGTCGCAGTGAGTCGGAGCCTATCCCAGCAGACACAGGGTGCAAGGTAGGGCTATACCCAGGATCGGACACCAGTCCATCACAGGGCACCGGGGGCAATTTGGTCCGAAGGCCAATTAATCTATGCAGCAGCATGTCTTTGGACTGTGGGAGGAAACCGGAGCGCCCAGCGAAAACCCACGTACACAATGGCTCATATTTGTTCTAAAGCCCAATAAGGACATGTTAGGGAATGTTTTATTTTTCCTGCCGATGTACTAGAACCAAATGCGCCCCTTTATAACCCATATATGTACCTGCCTCCAGAGTGTCTTAATACCATGTCATATTCCGTAATATGACGTGCCGATGTGACAGGTGCCTAAGTTGTTGATGGTGTTGGTGCTTGTCGCAAATCCAATGATTAATCAGGGCTTCGCTACCTTGATGTGGTGGCATTGGCCTTCTGATCTTTTCATTATTTCCCATTTCCACGTAACGGTTGATGAGACTGAAATTTTAACCAGTTGCAGTGTTTGCCTGCTTAAAGAAATACTGCTGAAAAGCATTGGTCTAGAAGACTCATGTGTTGATGAACTATAGCGTTATTTTGATTATAGACAATACGCTACAGTAGAATGTAACTCGTTTTTAAAAAGGCAATCCTACTCATGATGCTGTCCATCATTTCGCCTACTGAAAACACGTGTTTACATTTTGGAAGACCCAGAAGTTGGCAACCATGGAGAAGATCTAAAGCCAGATAGATGATGGGATGTTGTTAGAACAGACATTGTATGTCAGGTGTCACCTCTGCAACAGCTATGAGATCAAGCAGAAAAAAACTCGTAATAATGTTTAAATTGTATACAGCGTCATTTATGCAACTGGATCATGCATCCGTACACACAAAGGCACCCAGAGGAAACCCAATAAGTGTAAGGCGGCAACACTCTATCCGATACATATTGGACAGATGATATTAGTCTGAATCGGCTGTACTGCCGACTCCTGGCGAGCCAGGACATTACACCTTCGCGACGCCCACAGTGCTGGATTTCAGACTTGCAAAATCCTGGGTATAGCCCAGCCTTGTGCCCTGTCTCTGGCGGGATAGTGGGTCCGGCTCACCGCGACCCTGTACAGGATTAAGCGGTTTCTGACAATGGATGGACCACTGCCTGGCTTAAATATAATATTGACGTGTTGCTGCTTGTGTGTATAATTGAATGGCTATTCCATGTGTATATCATTACAGAAGGAGGAACACGTCTGGTATTTTGAACAAGAGTGCGTTTGTAAAGCCACGTGTCCAAGCCAACAGGAAACAGCAATGCATGAGAACGCGTCACAGGTTAACAGATTATTCCTTTAGTCATGTATCATTCCTTTCCGCTCTTATAAAAGCGAATGCACATTAGTGCTATTATCTAAAACGTTTAATCCAATGCAGTATATACATTATTAATGCTATGTATTTCTGGCCAATTGTATTACTGGATAATTCATAGTGCATATTAACATCTCGAATTTGCGTCAGGCCTTCAGGCTCTGCTTGAGTTACTTATTTTTGTATCGTGGTTGGTGGATGTCATTAGGTTTTTAGCATATTCACTCCGATCAAATGTTATGCCAAGTTATGCTCTCTAACTTTGACTGAATTTTAACAACCTCCTCACATGAAAGGGCATTTACTTTCATGGTCCACGTATTTTGTAGCAAAGCTTTAATGGACCATGACTTCATATATTACTGATTAAGAAACTGTTAACAAGACACAAATGCAGATATTTTCTCTAGCAAAGCGGCTAAAAGACACACACACACAGAGGATACAGTATTAAGGAAGTGTCAAATTTTAATTTGTGGTCGAAACCACTATATAATTGGCAATTAGGATCCTATAAATCTATGCCAATAATAAAAAGGCCATTAATATACTGAGAGGCCGTGCTTTTAATGGCACAAAAGACAATTGTGTAATCGTGATATCAAATACTAATAGGAGATTCATTTACTCATTATCAGTAGCCTTTTAATCCTGTACAGGCTCATGGGGGACCAGAGCCTATCTTGGTTCACATCGGAGCCTATCCTAGTACAAGGCAGAGCCTTATACAGGATCGGACGCAAGTCCATCGCAGGGCACCGGGGGAAAATAGTCAACAGGGCAATTAACCTAGACAGCATTTTTTTTGGACTGGGGGAGGAAACTCGAGTACCTCGCAAAAACCCCATGTGGACACAGGAAAAACATTCAAATTCCAGACATAAAGGCACCAGAGCCGGGAATCAAACCCAGGGCCTTAATGTTTGCATTGAGGCGTGAGTTTTGCCACCATGCATGCCACTGTGCCGCCTGATTTTATATAGTAAGCAGCAGGGCAAAAACAATGAGCTTCACTGCAGCCAGATGCTCACAGCGTGCACTGCCTGATGGAATATGCGGGGATGGCAGTCCTCCAGATCAGCCAGGATTCACAGAGCTCCTTGAGGCCATTAACAGTCGTACCCTCCCAGCACTGGTACTAATGTCAGTTTGATCATTTTTTTTTTTTTAAAGAACAGCCAGTGATATATTTCCGATTATCACCATCGTTCAATTTAGTAACGTGTATATATATCGTCCACAACATCTCCCGTTGCGCTAGTCACACCATAAGAAGTGGTAACAAAAGCTTGGTGCCTTGATGTACCTTTATTCTCCATAGTATAGCTCTTTTTATGAGTTAGGTCATGTAAAAAGTAAGTGTCGTAAACCCGCCTCCACCCGACACAGCTAATCAGTAGAGGGTTGTCACGTGAACAAAACGTGCCAATGTGTTACTACTTCAGCACACCGGTGTGTTGGAGAGCGAACCCACAACATTTACAATGAAGGTACGACGTTTCGCTGATAGTTTGCAATCAGCTTCATCAGCAACAATGGATCCGGCTAGTGCAGTTACTTGATGTGCAATTCATCAGCACCGCGCTCACGCATCGAGTAGACAGAATTCAACATTAATTACATCACCTTTGCATATCTTAATAGCGAGGTGGCCTGGGGCATTCGCTGAGAATTCAGCAGCATTGCCTTAATCGTGAGCATGGAAGAAAAGAATATATCACCGTCACAGCCAGCTGTTGTTACACCATGCCGAGCACGATTGATCAAGAACGTTGGAGACAGGACAGATGTCGGAAGCTTCCGACATCCTGTGATGATGGTGTGGTACATATAAACTGCTCTGACCAAGTTTCTCAAAGTCATGTGATTATTTCGATGTATGTTCTCGCACAATATAGGTTTTTGTGGCTTAAGCAGTGTAAAATATTAAGATATTACTAATCACTTGGCTATACCTTTAGTGAACTTCGTACCACAGCACATTATTTTATAAGGCTAAAATGGGATAAGATTTTCGTATGGAAAATACAAGGGCCACATTACCTGTTCAAACAATTATTTAAGAAATCAGACTTAATTTTTAAATTCCTGAACTCCAATGTAATAGCCTTTTCCCAATGTTTTCAGGACTTTTTAATAAACCACTAGGCCGTTGATAATGGATAACGAATTAAAAACAATAGGTTAAAAGCAATACCATTTCCATGGAACTGTTTTGCATGTATCAGCCACAGTTCTCTATGAAAACACGTACTGTATTAAGAATGCATGGCTTCAAATATGGAGCAAATACATTTATGCAATATCGCTTAAAGTATAGAGAAGTACCCAGAGGTGGGCGGAACTGAGGCGGAGCAGCGCTGTGGTGGTGGCAGCGAACATTTGAAACCAACTGCGTTCTTGAAGGAACCAGTGGCAAGTGTAGAGGTTGGTAGTCTATACATATATCTACACAAATATTTTTTACAAGTGTTTATCATTTTCTGAATCTCAAAAACATATGTACAATTGCTTGAAAGGGCTGCCAATATTTCTCCTTATCACAACGAATGAGCTGAATCATACAATATTTTGTCACTCGATTCTGCCATCCCCCAGTCATATGATCCCATTGCCGACACTGCTAATACAGTACCTATGGATGTTTGATTATGATAATATGGATTTAGAACGGCTCAGAGTGAGTACCGCTTACATTCAAAAAGATAAACCAATAATACCTGGTTACTCACTCTTCCATGACACTTCTCCACACAACTTGTCCTGCTCAGCCATCCATTCCCGCTCTTAAGTCCAGATCAACCCACTCCTCTGCCTCTCATGATCCCTCCCAGACTTCCGTCCTTTCCATTTCACTCACCTTCGCCTCAGTGAGGACACTCGTCTCAGAGCACCCAGCAAGGCATGAAGGTCACATGGGCTGGAGGGTTTTTTTACAGTCTGTGTGTACATTTCTTTTGCTAGATTAATTTGTTAAGCGGTTTCTGAAAATGGATGGATGGATGGATATAGGATAGTGACACACCTGTGACTTTTCATTACGATGCATCACAATACATCACGTCAATTAACGCCTCATTGGCAATGTTGCTGGCGCAATGCACTGTGGGAAGATTTGTAATTGTGTGGACAAACAAGGCTCAATTCTCCTGGCAGTGTTGGGCACATTTACCATTTCAATAAAATGAATTTAGTGTAGGAAATTATGATATACATCATTTCTAAATACACTCGGATGGTGTCTAATTCACAAGCTATTCCATGAGAAGTCACATCAATATTACAGGTCGTTGGAGTCAAACTAAACTCTGGTATGAAAGTCATGCCTAGCATACTATTATTTTGCTCAATTAAATACATGTGCGTGGCAAGCAGTTCCTGGATTCCACTCCCAGGTAAGGTGGCATTATGTGTGGAGTTTGCATGCTCTCTGCATGGGATTTTGCCAGGTACTACGATTTTCTCTCATAGGTTAATTGGCCTGCTGACTAAATTACCCCCGGTACCCTGTGATCGACTGGCATCCCATCCTGAATATATCCTGGTCTTGTGCCCTGTGTCTGCCGGGATAGGATCCGAGCCCACCGCAACCCTCTAGAGGATTAAACGGGTACCGATAATGAATCTGTTGAATCAATATTCTGAATAAATATTTTTACTCTACAGTGGATTGGAACTCAGCTGAGATGATCAACTCCTTACACTGGGAACTGTCAATCACGTGCAGCTGCCCAAGTTAAAGCTGGTGTGATGTGGGTATCTCGGGCACCTTGCCAACTCCATCCATCCATCCATTTTCTAAACCGCTTCTCCTGGTACCTTGCCAACTCTGGATTTAATATTCTGCATCATTACATTGATATTCTATATCAACGTGTGATTTAGTATACAGTATACATATGGCAGAAGATGAACATACACACAAACAATAGCACATAAAAAGACCCATACATAAGATCTAAGCTACTATAACTAAGAATGGGAAGACTGCTATGTGGACCGACTGGTTTTATGCTGCTACATTGATTTTATTTGGGTACTTCGGCACCATTACACTTCATAGTATAGACTATCTACGGTTCATTGACACAACCGGCTCATCATGTCTGGCAAATGCGTCCATTGAATGTCCCGCATTATCTTTACAACTAACAGTGGGACTGAACACGGAGCTAACATCGTGCACGTTGCAACAAAACAATATTATTTTTCCACGGATCGGTGCAGCGCAAGTGTAACTATGTCCCAAACAACAGCTGAGCATGCAGGGCTGTAAATTGTGAATTTGTTTATGATTTCGTTAAAAAAAAGGATGATAATTAATTTGTCTTTTCTGCTTCCTAATATTCAACAACGCCGCAGGAAGCACATCGGACATGTAGCTGTTATGCAAGTATCTTGACAAAACGTACACATCCCGTACATCATCCCGCTCGATTAAATAATTCGTGCATAAGTCCCGCGTGGCGCGCATAAAGTAAGAGCTTAAGTATGAACATCATTCAGCGGCAGCACTGCACGGCAGAGTGGGTCTTTAAGCCTTTTTCGTTTGGAGACTAGAAACCGTATCTTTGCTGGCGGCAGCTCGCACAAGGCGCGCGGATTGAACACCCTCAGAGTCTCTTTTGACACATTGTTCTCAAGGTGGCATTAAGAGTTGATTGGATTTTGTTGGCAGATGCTGATTGCAAGAGCTTACCCAGGGTTTGCTTCTGCACACTGCTGTCAAGACAAATTTGATGCAAAAAGAAATGCCCCGAGAGACATTCGTCCTCCAGATACCCCCCTCCTCCTACCTTCTCTCCTGCTTTATTAGAGCGGGGGAAAAAGGCTGTTCAAACCCTGCCGCAAGGTCACAGGCACCCTCTGCAGCCAAAGTGCTGCTGACAGATTTTATGTAAAAAAAAAAGGGTCTCTCCGTGCGGTGACTGCTCGCCGACGCAAATGGCGTTAAGCGAAGCGGCGCGGAACGGGAGAAAGCACAGCGGTGATTTGAGAGGCCAGCGTACCGTCGAAATATTCTGAAAGCGCACGGGAATAAGTATTGGAGAGTTGCGTGTAACAAAGAAAAGTGCAATTTTTTTTAGAGGTTAAAACACAATACATTGTGATGACGTGAAGCGTTACAAAGGTTGCGTGTGCGCTGTTAGTGGCCTAATACAAGTTTACCAAATGTGTGTAGTGGCATGCATCGTATGAATAAAAACTATATAGCTATGGTATGTGTACAAATATATGTTAATCTCTTAAAATATCCATACAAAAGTAACCTCTAGAAGGCAGCCAGCTAGCTGGATGTCGGTATGTTCCCTGAAAGCATGGCCTGTAATATACTGCCTCCTAGAGGACACACATGTACAGAACACGCTCACGGATTAGGCATGGACAACGGGGAACAATCCATAGGCGTACATGCATCGATGTTGTACGTAAACAGTATATTCATCCATCCATTGGGGGTCAAGGTAGAAGCGTTCACGTCGCGATCCCTGTCAGGTAGTACTTGGTATTGCCTGCGAATTCTACCAAACACTTCGAAGCCAAGCTGAAAGACGACCATGTCCAGAGGCTGGCCATCGTGCTTCGAAGAATCGCAAAAAAAAAAAAAATCCATCCATTTCCAGAAACCGCTTAATTCTGTACAGGGTCGCGGTGAGCCGGAGCCTATCCCGGCAGACACAGGGCGGAAGGCAGGGGAACACTGCGGATGGGACGCCAGTCCATCGCAGTATATTCATACCTGCCAGTATATTCATACCTGTCAGTATATTCATACCTGCCAAATTTGTATCCATGAGAAGCTAATCTTTTTCTTCGCATACAACAAAAGGATACGAATGCACATTATGCCCTGTGATGGACTGGCGTCCCATCCTGGGTATAGTCCTGCCTTGCGCCCTGTGTCTACCGGGATAGGCTCCGGCTCACCGCAACCCTGTACAGGATTAAGCGGTTTCTGACAATCAATGAATGCACATTATTTGTAGACACTTGTAGTTGATGGTTGTTCTTCAGAGCTGTTCTTTCGGGATAGCCGTGGCGATCAATCTCCCTCCCTCGCGACGTGTCGCCTCCCACGTGGGAAAGAACAGCTCTGAAGAGCAACCACCATGAGTCGAGCCGCGAAAACCTACATCAGGACACTTGGAGTTGTAGAATTTTAGACAGAGAATTACATATTGAGCCCAAATTTGTTTGGGTGTGTATTTTTATACTGACAAATCCACACAGCCCTGTTCATATAGTATGTAAGCCGTGCCCATATTTTCTTACTGATTTGCCATAAAATACACTTATCCATCGTCATACACTCATTACCAGCTTTTTGTTACATGATTGCAACCTGCAGACTTTTTTTAATTAACTGTCCATCACTTTACACGTTTATATCTAAATTACTAACTAAAATAAGGTTGACAATAACTCTTTACCATTTGTCAGTAACTCTCCATTACAAAAACAACAAGCATAGTTACGAAACATCCGTGATAACAATACAGTACTTTCACTTGGAAGAAAATAAAGTTTTTAGCTTGGCTCGAGCTATTTCAAACAGAGCGACATTTGTCTTGTTAACTCTATTGATCAGATGTTCCATGTGATCCACAAAGTCATTCAATGACAGCTGCTTGATAAAAAAAAACATTCCGTGAGATTGATCTGCTAGCGAATAAACGTATCTGCTGGTGAATGTTTGGAATGTCTGGTTTCGCATGATAATGATTTCACATGGCCAGCGATATGGAATAAAACTTCATGACAACGTTGACAGTTGGACTGTTTAATCTAAACAGAGTTATATGACACATTATTTTAATTTCTCATCATCTCTCCATTGCTGTATGGTTTTTATAACTGGGTTTTTCGAATATTTTTATTTATCTGGATCTCCCTGATGCTGCCCTGGTCCCCAGTGTTGTCTCTACCCCAGCCGCGAGTTGGAGACTATCCCGGACCCCGCTATGGTTTTTCATTGGCCCCACGAACGGTCTAAAATGTAAACAAAATATAAACAAAGTTTACATTTTTATGTTTATGTCCAGCATCTTGAAATGCGATAACATGTGTATACTATATTCAGAACTTTAAATTTGTTTGCAGTTGTTAAGTAGAAAGCAGGAAATGTTATATAAGAGTAACGGTAACACAAACATACCGATGACTCATACATTGATACACTGGATTTAGCATATTTCTTCCTTCATGGAATGATTGACCATTTTCTTATAAATTCACGTTTTATAGAGTTCACAATGAAGGATAAGTTCCGTTAAAATATGAGTATATTTCTCTGTCAAGTTTCCAGGGAATTGTGCAATCGGGCAACAATCATGTATTTATAACATTCTATATACAGTATACTATTACTAACCGTGCGTATGATCCCTATTTTTTGTATATGAAGTGGGAGAGATGAGGTGGCTGTGGGTCAAGGTAGACAGAGGCAATTGTTGGTGGGTATCGGTTTGCTGTTGTACCATTTGGGTTTAGAGAGCTATAAAACCTTAAAATTATTATATTATGTTTTTATGTGAGGCACAGATGGTAACGTTCAATTCCTGCCACAGGTGCCTTTCTGTGTGAAGTTTGTGTGTTCTCCCCCTATTCTGCCTGGGTTTCCTCTAGGTTCTCCGGTTTCCTTCCACAACATCATGATATATAGGACCTAGTGTCTGGTGGGTTGGCGGAGGCTAACCGCGTGGCTCGACTTTCCCCTTCTGCAGGTAACCTCATGCCTTTCAAGCAAGTGTATAATACATAGTGTATTACACACTTTACAATCACATTACAATCAAATGCACTATAATGTATGAAATATGTGATGCCACAGAATTTCTGGATTTAAAAAGGGATTGGGATGTATACAACGTGATGGTTATTTAACGCACAGCTTCAATGATACTACAATGTCTCATTACTCGTTTGGATATTATGCAGACATTTTGCAAAATCGCCACTCTTGTAACTCACAAAACATCTTTTATAACTATTTTTAGCTCTCACCATTTAAAGTTTTCCAATACAAGTGTGCTTGTTTACTCTAGGTAAACATGCCACCAATAAAGCACTACTGTTTGCTGTCAGAGATGTGGTGATGACATCAACGATTGCTTCACAAATGAGCCAGAATATAAACCAACGTCTAAACCAAAGCCTGTACAAAATGTACCTTTACTGTTGCTTTTTCCAGAAACGTCCAATTTCTGTCGACCATTGCCATCGCATACCAACACATCTAAATATTTTGTTTGGTAGAACGTATGCAGTTTTCAGAACACTACGGAGGACGATTTTGCAGATTAGATGAGAGTAAATCCATAACGCCGTCCCCATAGTTAATGAGTTTGGGACATTTATCTCATTATCTAACACATGTGGCCATAAAATGGTACAATTTAATCAAATCTATTCATTTCATTAAAAGGCACCAACATTTCAGAAAGTCACACGGATGGCGGAGTCACATTCTTTAAAACCTACATTGATGATGGCACGTTGTAGCTACACCTATTATGGGTCTGTCAAAAAAATCACCCAAATTAAGAGCAAAAATGTGAGTTCTGCTTTGTTTTTAATTAAAATAAAGGAGGTAATCTAAATACGCAGACTGTTCGTAACGTTTATAGCTCACAATAAAGTGCAGTGCGGCGAGTAATGTTTCTGATTGTTTTAAGACTAACACAAAGAACCAGCTTCATCATCCCACCTCTGCACAGCAATGAAAGTCTGGCAAAATTAAATGTCAGAGCATGTAGCGTTCACTGCGACCTTTTCGTATCCCATTACCTAGAGCCTGTTATCTAGCTGAATATGTGGTCGGGAGTGTTTCTTGGATTGTTGCAAAGAATATAATTGCATGCCATTTTCAAGAAATTGAATTTGAAAAATAATGTATATACTGTACACATACACACACACACTGTAAAACGTTGCATTATAAATCAGCTCTCACGTAAATAGAGATGCTAAAAATTAGCAACGAGCGAGCCGCACAATTTAAGGATTTACACTGCTGTTGAAAACATCAATTTGAAGGCTGGGAACACGTAAAGAATGACTGGCACGGATGCATTAAGTGCAGATATGCATTTGTGAATGTGGCCATGTCACGCCGCTGCATATCAACGCACATCAGCACAAAGTGCACAGATGGCTACCCCGCAAGAAAATTACGTGACCGAACAAATACATAAGCAAATAACACATGTGCTTCTTGAGCAATGTCATTTTTTAATCAAATGTCTGGTCAAGCGATTTGTGCCACGAAAAACATTCGCACGCTCTGTTTATGATGTCAGCCGGTTGATTGAGTGCATGCTCTTGCATAACAGTGTCCAAATGCGATTGGCAGCTGTGCTTGTGTACTTCCCACTGCCGGTGTCATTTCATGCTTTTCCAATGTGATATGGTTTTAATATCCATCCATCCATTTTCAGAAACCATCCATCCATCCACTTTCAGAAACCGCTTAATCCTATACAGGGTCGCGGTGAGCCGGAGCCTATCCCGGCAGACACAGGGCGCAAGGCAGGGGAACACCAAGGATGGGACGCCAGTCCATCGCAGGGCGCCTGGGGAAATTTAGTCAGTACGCCAATCAACCTGGCAGCATGTCTTTGGACGGTGGGAGGAAACCGGAGTGCCCGGCGAAACCCCACGCGGACACGGGGAGAACAGGTTTTAATATAATAAATAATAAATTCATAGTAAGACACTACCACTTGTGTTGTGTACTGGGAAGTGTATATTCAAAATGGTTTGAGGTGTAAGAAGACCAAATAGAGGCTGAGCCAATGCATGTTCTTTCCGCTAAACGATTAATCAACAAGTCACGCTTATTGAATTTGGTTTAAAACATGTATTTATTTAATGGGCCATTTCCTATAGCCAGTTACCCCGCTATATTATAATGGAGATCGCTGGTGTGTGAACATAACAACATCAAAATACTAAAACATCAACATTCCAGACGAGGAATAAAGGATCCTTTAGGAATATTGCAAAACTATACTGGTTGATATCGGTGATTTCCTGAAAATAATATATTAATATAACACACTTATATATACTAACTAAAGTTACACTGATGGTTGCTCTTCAGAGCTGTTCTTTTGGGATAGCGGTGTCGAGCGATCTCCATCTGTCCCTCGCGACGTTTCACTTCCCACGTTGGATGCGTCATCAGGCGTGGGAGGCGAAACGTCACGACGGACAGAGCGAGATGGCTCGATACTATTCCCGAAATAACAGCTCTGAAGAGCAACCATCATGAATCGAGCCGTGTAAACCCACATCAGTAACGTTACACTGCGAGCATTAAAAAAGGATAACTTTTAATATCCGGTTATTGACAACGACAAACGTAAAGTCACCAGATTAAATATCTAACTAAAGAAAGTGCAGAACCCTTAACTCTAAAGCTAAAATTTAACTCTACAAATACATTACACCCAAATAAATATCACAATTTGAAAACGAATTGCAAATTTTAGTTAGCTAATCTTGTTAAATTCCATATATCAGCTAATTACAAATGTCGGTTATCTAATCCTGCAATTAACCCTACATTACAAACTAATTAGAGGTCTTCAGCATGTATAGACACATTCTCCTGTATACTATTTAAAATATATTGCTAATTTGAAAATAAATTATAACTTTCATTAAAATGTAAGTGCGATTTTAATCTGGCTATTTAAGTTGGTTGGAATTAGTCTGGTTTTGTTTTAGAGATGAGACAGAGATAAGTTCATTGCGGTCACAACGCTCCACCAAAGCACCATATTTATGCGTGTGTGACAGAGATAAATGATTGATTCACAAGCCAGAACAGCTATTTTATCTGACGGATACATACAGTTGAAATATATATTGCAATTATTAACAAGTAAACACAAACCAAATGGGCGTCACCTCATGCGTGGGAATTTGTTGTTGTTTAGGTTCCACTTCGAGCGCGGATGTAATAATAATAGCGTTTATATAGCGCCTTTCAACCGAGGGTCACAAAGCGCTGCACAAGGGCCGCGAAGAGAACGGCATGTCAACAATGAAAAAACAACAAAGGAACAAAACAAATTGATTAAGGCTGCTTCGAATATACTGAAAGGTCGTGAAACTGACAATATAGACGCAGACTCGGCTGTGAGTGTGAGGGTGAGATGCGCATGACAGAAGTTCCGGGATCTGTCCCCCATCCTTACCTCTACAGGGCCTGCTCTGGCATTGAAATGAGCGAGGCATGGCGACCGAAGGCAGAGCACGAAGCAGTGTTGATTCGAACGGACGAGTGTGGGGTTGAGAGGAAGGATTTGTGTGGAGGTCATGTGGTGAGAAGGAGAAACAGGCTGATGTGGTTTGGGCATATGGAGTGGAGGTGGAGGACTATTGGGTGAAGAGGTGGACTGACTGAGATGGAGGTGCTAAAGGATGACATGAACAGAATGGGTCTCACCACCCAGGGTTGAGGTAGGTGAATGAAGGGGATTTGGGCGGCAACTGGCCAAGCCAGGTAAACCAGGATAACAACCGTTTAAACCGGTTGTGTGTGTTTTGAATACCTCGCTTTACGTGACGTCAAGGTGCACCTGCTCTGGCACAAGCGCCATTGTGACATCACCGCCACTTGGTAGCGAACGGCAGTTGTTTATAAATACCTTACCACAGCATAGTGTGAGCAATTAATTACTGCGCCTAAAGAATGACAAATTGGTTGTCGCTATGTTTCGACACTTCAAAGTGCTATCACTATACCAGGTTTGGAAAACGACTTCCACCTCCTAAATATATCCAATGCAAAAAAGCAACGTGAATGTTTATTTTGCTAAAGCAGCTTAATACAATACACTGAGAGACACCTTTCATTGTATCACTGTTCATCCAGCAGTATATAATTCCACTGCAGTTCACTCGGTGATTATTATTATTGCTTCACTGGGTGACGTGACTCTTGATTGTAGATGTGCCACATCCAATCCCAGACATCAGCTGCCTGTATGTCATGTGTGTAACTCTATGGTAGTTGCCACAGATGATAATGCTTTGACAATGTAATGAATACTGCAGTGTGAAAATTGCACATGCAGTGCTTGACTATGCAATAGTCTTACCTCCGTGTGATTGGAGCATGGCATCTAAAATAATTGCCTTTCCAGCAAAGAATAGATTTGTGTTCAAGTGACGAAGTGCATGCAATGGTGGTATAATTTGTCCTCTACGCAAAATCGGTAAAACACTCTGCTATGGGTAAGAAAAATAATGAAGCAATTTTTTTGGTAATTGCTTGAAAGTGTCTAGTGAATAACTATCATGTTTGGTTTAGTATTAGGGTTACTTGGTAATTACAAGGGAAATAGGTAGAAAATCTAGGCCTAACCTGGTAATTACATGGTAGCTTACATTGTTAACCTGAAAGTTGGAAGGCAATTACGTTGAAAAGACACTGCTATTTTTGTAGAAAAAGGCAGCGTTATTACAAATGTACCTGCATTCATTTTAAATCCAGGCCTTGTTACATTTAATGTTACATTCTTGTATTGAACAAAGAGAAAACCATTCATGTTGCAGGAATCAATAACATATCTCAGCTTAGATACTTATGTATCATAAACACTTTCAAACTAAATACAAAAAACACATATTTTTTTCTCTCTTACTTATGATGTTATATCAAATTTAATTGGAAATGGACAAAATTCACGCTGGGTAGGGTGATAAATCACAGACATCAGATGAACAAGGGACAGCATTCGTAGAAAATCTGACTTTGAAGGAGGGCGCAGCTCTCCAGACTGGAAGATCTACCGATTCAGCAGTCGGGGTCACGGACAAAGGCAGCCCCTAAACGGAACAGCCAATGTTAGCATTAAAGTGAGGTAATCACGTAACATTGGTGCGCAAAGAGCACGATACAATGGTCTTAAAATCGTACCAACAATTTATACATCTGGTGTAATGTATGCCTTTGTAGGATAATGCATGGCCAAAGACAGAAACAACTCTATCCTTCTGCTGTTCATATGACAGATCTCGAGGCCAACCTTGAGCTGCTATGTGATGGATACCACCGCAGTAATACATGTGCAACTGAAACGGAAGTTAACGTAATTAATACAATGTATGTCTTCATACTTCACTTCATGTGGCTCTTAGGTACAAACCGTACACGGTTAGAAGCACATTCATCTTACCAGAGTATCAAGAGTGCTCTGTTATCATGATCCATTAGGGTAACAAACGACAAAACGTGGTTCGTGCGAAATACATTTACAATGGTTTTGTATACTAGATAAATTATTACACCTGGATTTCACACTAATATCGTATCATCAGAAACTAAATGTGAGCACAAGCGCAATTCTGCTGTACATTGGGAATAGGGCATTTACTCAGGTATAGACTGGGCTCAAATCAAGGAAACTAAGAGAGAGAATAAGAGCAGGTTGGAGTGTCACGCACTTGTCCTGGCACCGGTCGGGGTCTCCATGTCGTCTGGCTCGTCCTTCCCCTGCCGTACCTCAATCATCCCCTCTAACTATAAAGGTCACCTCCTCATTCTCAGACACACTCATAGTGGAGTTCCAACGAAGTTATCCACTGCAGTCGGGTTTATTAACCGTTACGCGCCGGCAATGGCGAAGCCGAGAGATTCCCATAGCCGCAATACGCGCCTGTCTGTGAGACAAGAGCCCCCGATGCGCCCTTTGCGGTCCCGTTGTATAGCCCTGGACCTCGTGATCTGAATCACGACCCACGGGTTAATTAGTAACCCAAGTTTAATTAAACCCAAGCACCACACAATGGAGGTCCAAGGGACGGTGCTCGCAAACAACATCACGTGGCCAGCCGGGGTTACTGGATCCCAAGATCCCACCCCTTCTTGGTCTCCTGGCCTCCCTGTTGCTACGCCCTCTACAGGAGCATTCTTGGAAAATAAAACGTCATTGTGAAAAGCAAAATACCAACTTACCTGAAGAAGGTAGTTATTAATCAGTGCATATTTCATTCCATGACATCAGAACCACTCACACAGACCAACTTTTTTTAACACAATTTGAAAATTGTGCAAAGGAGCGGATATATTTTCATGTTTTGAAGTACAGTAAAAGAGAAACGCGTGGAATTTGTGAACACATACAAGTTAATTACCTGTTCATCAATTAATTATAATTTGTTTTACTGTGAAGAGAAATAAACGGGAGTGAGTAGGATACATTGCTAAATATGGGATGGTGGCCGGAGGTTGAGACTAATCGCAGCCGAAGACCAAAGAAGCCCAAAGGCACATTCACCAAGGAGATTACGACGTCTATAAGACCGTGAGTGATGGAGAAGACTTGGGAGGGTTGAATCCAGCAGCGGATTGATCATGGCTAATAATGATGGTGATGTGTTTAATGTTTTTCATTTCGTTGACGCATTCGTTACACATATTGAGTCATACTCTAAATAACTGGAAAAGAGAAACAACTTCAACTAAAAATTGCTGATTATTAATATCACGTGGGATAAGCATGTACACTAACCACGGCATATGCGAGTGACTCACATCTGTTGAGTAAAGTTTCGTCGTGAAATCGGACTCGCTGTCGGCTGATTCTGATCACAGTGAAACCGTTTCCTACCTCCCAAGTATTTTGTATTTAATTGAAGAACACCACAAAACAAGAGTACATATAAAATGCCTATGCAGTGCAGTGCACGCCATGTAAAATACACGAATATATATTTGTTGGCAATTCGCGTGTTTGTTGTGTCGCAGGAATTCCGTAAAAAGCTTATAAGCTCACTGGGTATTTTCTGCTGTAATAGTAAACATCTATCTAATATTAAATGTAACGTCTTGCTAGCGCACTCAAGGAAATATTGTGTAATGATATCGGCCCTTTATGGTAATTAAAAATATATAGTGGGCGGCACGGTGGCGTAGTGGGTAGCGCTTCCGCCTCACAGCAAGAAGGTCCCGGGTTCGAATCTCGGCTCGGGGTGCCTTTCTGTGTGGAGTTTGCATGTTCTCCCCGTGTCCGCGTGGGTTTTCGCCGGGCACTCCGGTTTCCTCCCACCGTCCAAATACATGCTGCCAGGTTAATTGGCGTACTGACTAAATTTCCCCAGTCGCCCTGCGATGGACTGGCGTCCCATCCTTGGTGTTCCCCTGCCTTGCGCCCTGTGTCTGCCGGGATAGGCTCCGGCTCACCGCGACACTGTATAGGATTAAGTGGTTTCTGAAAATGGATGGATGGATGGAAAATATATAGTCTGCTGTGTGAATAGGCAGCGAATGAAGATTGAGTAAGTGTACTTGGAACCACAGCCCACAGTGAGCCAATCGTGAGTCATTTCAACAGCGTCAAGCGTCTTCACCACAGTTAAACCCTCAGCACTTTTTCAGATCCATTTCCTAGAAAAGGGAATTTTGCACAATTGAGGGAACAATATATAGTCGCCCTATATCATATGTGATATAGGGGTCAAGGTAGAAGCGTTCACGTCGCGATCCCTGTCAGGTAATACTTGGTATTACCTGCGAACTCTACCGAACACTTCGAAGCCGAGCTGAAAGACAACAATGTCCAGAAGCTGACCATCGTGCTTCGAAGAATCGCAAAGAAGAAGATATGTGATATTTAGCCAGTCTGAAAAACACCTTTAAAAAAACACATTTCACTGCCCTACGTCAAAAGGCTGATAGATTAAGGCCTCAGTACGCCATGCAATTCATAATTTGTGTGGTCAGAAATATATGGGTACCTTTTTTCCAGTATACAGATTATGTAAAAATACACAAGGTGTTACCCTTTATGGAAATAATACAAATAGACACCTTTTACAAAGTGTCAAGTTCGCAAAACGCCAGCGTGCCTTTTGGCAACACTTGCTTAACACTGGCGAGCCTAGGCTATAAAGAGAGCTGTCTCTAGTTTGAGCCAATCAGTTTCAAGGACAATGCAAACATTGTCAAATTGTTTAGTTTGTATGTTTTGTTCCACAAGCATGTATGGCGTTTTGCAAACTTGAGACTTTGGGAAAGGTGTCTATATGATGTTTTAAGATCAAGACACTTCTATTATTGCCACAAAGGGTAAAACCTTGTAACTTTAAATATCATCTGTGTGGCCATACGTCACTAAACTGGTCAGTTTTGGCCAAAAGTGGACGGGGAACGCGGGAGTGGGTGATTGGATTATTTCAGACATCCCTCACCACTAATGTCAGCCGTGGCTAGGAATCCAACTCCAGGTCGTCATATTTATAGCACACCTCATGAACCACTCTTGTTTTCTCACTGAGGGAACAACATTGTGTCAAAGGTGAAGTTTAGTCAGCCGGAAAGCACTACAGTACCGTACATTATTTGTTAATTTCATTTTTTTGCATTGGTAAACATAAATGGTACAGGCAAAACCACAAGCATAATTGTAACTGCTTATATAAGGAGAGTTTGATAATAATAATAATTTCAATTTATATAGCGCCTTTCACCCGAGGGTCACAAAGCGCTGCACAAGGGCCGCGAAGAGGGCGGCATGCCAACAACGAAAGAAAAAACAATAAAAAACATTTAGTTAATTTACTATTATTTAAAATCCCCTTATATCGAATAATGAGCTTGCAATATGCAAAACAGGTCTTCTTCTTTGCGATTCTTCGAAGCACGATGGTCAGCAAAACAGGTAATTTATGATATAAGAATTACCATCACGACGACATAACACGCTTGCAATCATTTTCCAAACATGCCATTTCACATGTTTTTCCTTATTCCAAATGTTGCACCATCCATCCATCCATTATCAGAAACCGCTTAATCCTGTCCAGGGTCGCGGTGAAATGTTGCACTATTCTCTCTCAATGTTGAATATGCTACCTATAATATGTTTTTGTTTTTTCCAATCGCAATGCATAACGGTATTTTTCTTGTTTATTTGAAAAATGTGTGCAATGCTATGTGTAAATGTGTTTGTTGTTTGGTTAATTTCTTATTTTTATATTTGTATTTTTTTTAATTAATTCGTCAATTCGCGTGTGTGTTGTGTCGCAGGAATCCCAGAAAGAGCTTGCAAGCTCACTGGGTATTTTCTGCTGTAATAATAAACATCTATCTAACTTATTGTCATAATGTGCCATTAATATATGTTTCCTTAATACAATGGTATAAGTGTATTCTATTATCTTTTACTGTATCCATTCATCCATTTTCTAAACTGC
>JAZEWU010000005.1:4453998-4500900 GCA_036362915.1 Geotria australis
AATACAACCACCGTACAGATTATCGGCTTTTCCCGCTGTCGCTCTCTGTATATTTAATGGTAAGATCTGATGTAGGTTTTCACGACTCGATTCGGGATGGTTGCTCTTCAGTGCCCTTCATTCGGGATAGCCGTGTCGAGCGCTCTCCCTCGCGACGTTTCGCCTCCCAAGTTGGAAGCATCATCCAATGTGGAAGCATCACACATGATTACAAATTTAAAATGCACCAGGAAGTCAGCATGTAAAACTTAAAAGGGACGCAACGAATAATCGAAAACCACGTCAAAACCATCATCAAGCAAAATAACAAAAGTGAAGAGAGATGAAAAAGGTAAACCTACAATACAGCAGGATTCCCAGGCTATACGGGCTGCCAAAGATTCACAAAGAAGGTATCAGGTACCTCTCGCCAGGCTGCAAGCCTAGCAACTTAAGGCCACGGTGGAACTTGCATATTTATACACCAAGAACTCAAGGCACTTCATTGACGTACTGAAAAAATCACACTCGACCCGACGGATCTGCTTGTCAGTTTTGATGTGGTCTCTCTATTTACAAAGATACCCATCACAGAAATCATCACAATTATTGAAACCAATTTGACCGGAAGATAGCGGACCTGGCAAGGGTATGCCTTACAACAACAACCTATTTCAAGTTCAACGGTGAGTTTTACTAGCAGAAAGAGGGCGCTGCAATGGGGTCTCCAGTCTCACTCACAGCAGCCAACCTGTACCTAAAATTATTTAAAGAGGAAGCCATAAACGCAGCTATACAAAACTCACACACTGGTATCAATACGTTGATGACACAATCTACTTGTATGGCCACATGGAAGACAGAAGATAGAGGAATTCCTAGATCACCTGAACTTCATACACCCAATTATCAAGTTCATCATGGAAATTGAAGAAAATGGTCAACTTCCGTTGCTGGACATGGTGGTGGAGAGGCGTGGACGAAACACTCAGCCACACGGTGTACAGGAACACAACACGTATGGACAGGTATCTACACGATGAGTCACACCATCACCCAAAACAGAAACGAGGCATACTGCACACTCTAGCACACTGCTCCTGCCAATATGAGACAACAAAAACTTGTAAAAAAACGAACTACAACATTTACAATAGCACTACTCAGCAGTGGATTCAGAAAAACAGAGATCCAACTAAAAATAAAGAGAAAACCACGACAGAAAAACTAAAAAAATGAGCATGAGGACACCACTGGCATTGGAGATTTACGAGACATTCCAAATATTAGACCAGTTATGCCCAGATTGCCTACACAGAAGAGTATCTGATTGTGTGTCCTATAGCAGCAATGTGCAGTGAATGCATGTACGTTCTATTTGAAATTCAGTTTGCAATTATTTGTATTTGTACTACACTTAATATTTTGCAATGCCTGTTAAGATAATGCTTACAAGCAATTAATGTATGCAGGCAGTGTAGGAATGTGACAATAACATTCTTCATCTTAGTATCAGTACTGTTAACTTGTATTTTGAGACGACTTATTTATTTGCCTATTTTACTACCACGCGTTTTCACAGGTTGAAGATATTTCAAGAAAGTATTATTGCACGGACAATACGTCATATTTTTTTGTATTTTCACAAATTACGCATTCTAGCAGTTTATGACAATTACCAGCTTTTCATAAAGCACTGTATAATAATTTGGTGATTGTTGATAAGCAGAATCGTTTATATATTTCACAATACTATATGTGATACAAGGCAGAAACATAGAATGAATTAGGTGTTTGTGATGTTTGCATATGCTCAAACATTATGTTTTATCTACAGACTTACCTTTCTAAATATAACAAAATAATGTAGTTGAACATTAATTCAATGGGAGAATGTAACAACGACATTATCTGTGGCCAAACATGTGATGTGAAACCTGATGTAAACGAGTCTCAATATAACATTCTAGAGAATATTGGTGATTAAATATATATTCTTTTGACTGCCAAGGTAAATAATGGAATTTAAATGTCTATAAGACCCCTTCAAAATAACCTATGTTTATTGTTTAACAACGTTTATTAGAAAAAACAGCTTTTACAGAACAAAAAATATTGCATATCAAATCTGTAGTCCTTTAACTTTTCATATATACTTTCGTAGCACAGTTCCTAGATTATTTGATGATTTTGTTGTAATTGAAGTCTATCAATATGAATACAAATGAGCAAAGCCCGTAACGTTTACATTATTTTGACAAATGGCAAAATAATTCAAGTTTTATTTTCGGATTTGGTGAGGGTTTTATGGTAGCCTATTTTGCGGTTAGAGTATTTCCAGTCATGTCAGTTTTCCATACCTGGCATATTAATATCAAAAGAACTGTAGTTTATGAGAGCTTCACGTCTTACAACGAAACTAACAGAGCCACTTTTTCACAAGAAATTAAGAAAAATGTTAAAATGATGAAAAAGCTTTGATGGTAATGTAATGCATACTTTGGTCTATATGTAAGAGGTCACTGATCTGCCCTCCAATTTAACAAGGCAGCACAATGCAATTATACCTTAACATTCATGCACACCATCTGATCTTTTTTGATATAGTACTGTGTAGATGTGATATCTCAGTTACGGAGTGAAATGCTTGTTTAGAAGAACTGCCAATTATTAGTACTATAATGTATTAAAGTCAACAAGCTGGTAAGCCAGTCTGTTAAGGTGTTTTGTTAGGGCTTTAAGCCCCACCAAAAATGTACGCACACAACTGGACAAAATACTTAAACCCACATGGCCGTGTTCATAATGTTACGTGGCATAACTCTTTGTTAAACACACTTTTTCAACAAGCATTCAGTTGATAATCTTTCACAAACACTTTACAAATCCACGAATTTACATTGCTAATCTTTGCTGTAAGTTTTTGCAGCAATTGGTTTCGGGGTTGTGTATTTTTCACAGAAACATGTTAAGTGTCTGAGGATGACTGGATGGACGGGCATATTATTTCCCAGACTGAGCAATGAGTAATGCATTAATCAAGATCAAGATGTCACGAACGCCGCCAATGCTATCTACTCTCTGCCAGATCCTGCAGCTGCCGCACAATTGACATGCAACCTCGCAGGGAGTCCATGATTTTCTTTAGACATTATGACATTTACTCCTTGTACGCAGCTCTTCACTGGAAAAATAAATTTCCCTAGCGATAGAACTTGAAAGTAAGCTTCCGTACTTTTTTTTTTACCACACACTGAGCAAGCATTATAAAGGTCAGTGCGTCTTTTATTGAACGCTACAAGGAACCTTTGCCTTTTAATTATCTTAAATCATATAAACTCAAGGAAGCGTAGAAAAATGTTTATGGCAAATCTAAATAGGAATAGTAGGAAGAATGTAACATTGCCTTGGTTACTCAACACTGTACAGTACAATTTGAATTCATACAGCAGATAACTTCAACTGCACCTCAAGATGCTGTAGAAAACATCAAAACATGCACGTTTACTGGGGCCTCATGTATTTTATTTTGTTAACGCAAAGTAAAGCTGTTCTTTCGGGATAGGCGTGTGCTCCCCCTCTTTCGTGACGTGTCGCCTCACACGTTGAACGCCCGAAGCATCTTCGGGCGTTCTGAGATTCTCTGTAAAGTAAAATCACTGCTGATCAAGACATTTCACATTTGGAGAAATAGAGATGGTGCCAGCAGTGTCCACATCCAGAGAGGATATTCCAAACATCAGCGGCTTTGAACAGAGTTTAACTGGGGGCTTTGACAGGAGACCTCAGTTGTAGGGGCAGAAGTGGCCAGCAGTGTAATGCTGCTCTAATTAATGATAGATTCGTGATGGCATGGTAACAAACGTAGGGCTATAACCAGGCGATGACCACTAGCAGCGATAGATCAAGATCAGCTAATGTGCAGATGCAAGATGGCCTTTGGAGTCGAAGGTCTTCATCCAGCAGTGGATATATGATTATGATAATATTGCTTCGTCAAGTTAACGTCAACACTGCCTCAATTAGGATCATTAAGTTACATTTGAAATCTTAAGAAGGACTGACTGGGGAGATACGTACGGGAGCACCAGAAAAGATCGACTCATTAAGGGAAACCATTTGCCTTGTCACCTGTGTCCAATTCTTATCGTAATTCTTATTCTATGTTTAATGCTTAATATTTGACCTTTGAACCAATCTCATGAACGGAAGTATAATACTTCACCTCTACACCCAAAAAATGTCATCCAATGGCTAGAAATTAAGCTCCCAAGACATCATTTAAATGAATGCCTCTTCACGGGCACTTGTGGAGAAAACCCAACGCATGTTCTGTAAAGGATACTATTGCAAATACAGTATCTACAGATAAAGATAAACCCAAATGGTGCAATCAGGAACACAACTCAGTTAAGTCTGATAAAGCCGATTGCGTCAAGAAGCATCTGTTCCCAACAAGTTCAATGCAGGGAGCAATGAAAAGGCAGATGTGGCACGGTGGCGCGTTAAGTAGCCATGCCGCCTCACAGCAGAAAGGTCCCGGGTTCTAATTTCAGATCGGGTGCCTTTAGTTGTGGAGTTTGCATGTTCTCCCGTGTCCGCGTGGGTTTTCGGCAGGCACTCCGGTTTCCTCCTACAGTCTGAAGACATGTTGCTGCGTAGGTTAATTGGTCTGCTGAATAAATTGCCCCCGTTTCTCTGTGATGGACTGGCGTCCTATCCTGGGTATATCCCTGCCTTGCACCCTGTGTCTGCCGGGATAGCCTCCGGCTCACCGCAAGTACGGACAATTCTTCTTCTTTGCGATTCTTCGACGCACGATGGTCAGCTTCTGGACATCGTTGTCTTTCAGCTCGGCCTCGAAGTGGTTGGTAGAATTCGGACAATGAGTGTGAAAAAAATGCAGACTAAAATAGAAAGTACTAATTTAAACAGACTTGTTTGAGAATGATGCTGGACCTGTTTTGGAATGATAAGGAAACTAATGAGGTTATACTGAAAGAATTGCAAGAAAGTAATTGAGCGATGTTATGGCACAAGATGGCTTCTCGGGCTAAAGTGATGAGAACTAATGCAGTGGAAGTTGGTTCTGTAATTATGGAGGGACCTGTGTCTGCCGGGATAGGCTCTGGGTCACCACAACCCTGTACAGGATTAAGCGGTTTCTCACATTTAGATGAGATGAGATATTAAAAATAGATGATTATATTGCTTATTTAGTGTAGAACTCGTGTTGATTTCCAGATGATTTCAGGCAGATAATGAATATTCATACACGTGGGAGGTAACCACGGCACCTAGATAAAGCCCACGCACGAGAGGACAAAATTCCATCCCCGTACAGATGGAAACAGGTGGCAAGTAGTCCACACGCGGTACTGCTTTCTCCTGGTGAGCCAATGTGTGGCATCTCGACATCCACACGAGTTTCATGACATGTGTGATCCACCAACCCTCAGCTCCACAATGCTAAATTACAGGCATGTCCCACCATAGCCTGGCTTATATATTTGATTACACAGGGTAATTAGCTATAGTACATGTACAGATATATCACTTGTACCATCCCCATCTCTGCACATGGTTACAAACCCAAGGTTATTTTATTAACTCTGCAAAGTATGTAATGTGCCTCCTTATTCAATTTGATTTTAAGCAGAGAGAAACGGTGATTGCAAAAATGGATTTGGCATCAGACCGGCGTTACTGAATGCACACGTTGGGCAATTTCATATCATATGCAATGCACACATTAGTCGATGTACCTGAAATTGATTTTTGTGATAATGCAACCTTTTAAATTCCATTTTCATTAAAACCAACTGATATATATATATAAATGTACTGTTCATATCAGAAATAAGCTGGACCAATTATTATTTGGAAAATGGGTATGCTGAAGTTTAACTCCTAATTGCCATAATATGCTAAATGTCGGAGTGCATACATAACAACTTGGATGTTATATATAATAAGATTAAATAAAATGCACACATCGAGAAATGAATAACGTTATCTGTACACAAAAGCAACATCTGATTTTAAAAATGGAATTGTTTGAAGTGAGTTAATACGTAGATTCAAATATTAAGCAGAAAACCAATCCAGGAAGTCAGAATCGATTCTAAGTTATGCATTTTTATTCACTTTTTTGATCCTGCCCTGGTCATGTTTGACGTAATTTCAGACTGGACTTCATATGTAATTGCTAAATTTTGTTGTGAGGATTGTTCTTCAACTTACTGGTCAGCTAAAACAACAATAATTTGCACATTAAATGCTTACATATTTAGCGGATCATTTGTTTGGCTTTGTCAGGTGCAGGAGGGTTCATAACGACACATTACGTGCCCTAACCAAGTGTTACATTTCCCTATCTGCCTTTATTTCTCCAAGCAAATGTTTGTAAATTGTCTTCTAGTATTACTGTAGTAAAAGCCTTGGATGGAGCATATCTTCTTGCTGAATCCTATTATGATTTGTATTTTACTGCTGTCTTCCTGCAATATCAATGTAGTGCCTTCTACATCAGTGGTTTTGATAACGTTTTTAAAACATGTGAAATGCTATGATCAAATGTGTAGAACATTTTGCATGTTTGATTTTCACTTGTGAAATCACGAACATTTTCTTCTTGCTGCCTCAGCACCTTATGTATAATATATTGACAATTGTGAGCTTATCATAGCTGGATTACACCAAATGAGTATAATGAATTGCATTTGCTTTTTCTAATGTATAATTCATAAAGCTATTTCAAATGCAACTAAAGACTTCATTTGGATGCTTTTACCTCACACAAAAAAGGAGATGGAAAATAAAACACTTTCAACTATTCCCTAATACCCCCAGGAACATAATCTACAATGCATGTTATATTATTATTCTACATTATATTTTTTTCATCTTTTATGTGGGTTTCGTCATTAATGCGGGGTGGCGTTTATTTAAGAAGCACTGTAAGTGCCAGCTAGCGTCATATCAGATACTGACAGGAGCCCATTTACATGCTGTTTGCTAATCCCGTTAAGAATGTAATAACCTCTCTATATTTATACCGCCTGCCTACACGCTTCTGGATGCATGAGTCTTCACTAAAGTCGCAAATGAATGTTTAACCTTTTTGATGTAGGTGGTCAGAAAAACACATTACCGTATGTTATTTATTTATATTTAACATAGGCAGAAATAGAAATATAGTCATGCTAATGTTTTTAAAAATGTTTCCTTTTTTATTGAATCTAACACGACTATATTTGCATGGTGCGGCTGGATAGCTTGATAGTGAGCACACTTACCAGTTAGTTTGCCAGGGCTTGACAGTTAAAATTCTACTGCTGCTCAGTCGTAATGCTGAGGGAAATTACCAAAGCAGTCCATGTTATTTAACAGAAATGTTAAAGATTTATTTTATTTGTTACACGGGTGATCCCGTTCAGTCAGTTTCCCAGCTATTATATAAGGGAGATCTGTGGTGCATGGGCACAGCAATAACAAAAGACAAAAACATTAATATTTCATGGAATGAGTAGAGGGTTCTTAAGGGATATTGCATCATAGGGGAACATGTGAATAAAAACACACCGTGCAAATATAAAGTGACAGGAAAAGGCGCCGTAAGAAGTTAGGTATGGGTGCAAGTAAGCTCTGTGTTTGGTTTAATAGGGATATAAAGATTCGGAGGGATGGGAGGAAATCAAGCTGTAGAACAGCTGCAAGGGTATTCCATAAATGTGAAGCAGCAACGTGGGAATACTTTTGCCAAAGAGGTTTTATCAAATTACTTTTTTTTATATGAATAAGGAGGCACTGCTGAAACTATGGAAGGAACCGATACGTCTCAGAACGCCTGAGGATGCCTCCAACGTGGAGGCAAAACGTCAAAAAGGAAAGAGGGGGAGCGTCTGACACTGCTATCCTGAAATAGCCGCTTTGGAAAGCAATTCTCATACATTGAGCCGAGGAATCCTACGTCAGTAAATTGGTGGATTTGTTTAAGAGGACCTTTAGGATAAAGACGGTCCAGTGATGGTCTCTCCGCATATCCTTGGGGGGACAGATTTGAGTTAATGTTCCGGCTGCAATGATGAATTATATAGGGGACATCAAGGGCCAAACGGAGAGCAGAGTGGCATAGTGGACTGAGACGTTTTAAGGGAGATTTAGAAACCATGGCATCACTAGTTGAATAAGGTCGTCTTTGGAATAATTGTCCCTATCTAAAATGTTAAACACCTTCAATTACATGACCTCAAAAGTAAAACAGATGTATTGAACCTAAATGATATAATATACTGTAGGAGTTTTGGGGCCTGTCGTCTATTCACCAGATTTTAGAGATCATTACAAGTTTGTGTTTACGTATTCAATAACATGATGTAAAAGTTTGTTTTGCAACTTCCTTTAAATACATTTAAAAATGAGAATTCTCTCAACGAGCATTCGGTGTAGAGAATGCAGTACTCTGCCAGGCATCTGCTGCCCGCTGCTCCCATGTGATTCGCGCCCAATATCAGTCGTTGTAGACAAACACAGCCACACCTCAAATAAAAACATGTTTTTTGTAAACAAGTAAATTAGATATACGGTAGCCTGAGCACTGTATTACAGTTGGATTAAGGCATTGGTTCTTAACCTCAACTGCAGCCTGCATCCCTTCGGTTCTCAAGATACGTTCTCGCACCCCTTGTTAATAAATACATGTATAATACAAAACGTAGATAATACATTAAATACAAAAAGACGGCATGTCTCGTACCCCCAGTAAGGGCATCTCGCATCGGTAGGGATGCGTGCACCCCAGGTTAAGAGCCACTGCCTTAAGGTCTTTCAAATGCTACTTTTTTAACATGAAATGTAGTAAGCGGTACGTCTCAAAATGTGTTGAGGCACAATAAATGGCTTAGCAAGGCAAAGCTACTGCTACTAAACAGTGATTTGTAGAGGGTCTTATTAATTAAACGTTGGCTCAAAACACGCTGTCTTTTATTTAAAACCTACAAGACATAACATTGTGTTCTGACATGTAAAAAGTTCACTTAAAATAATCAAATATTTCTTTCTCAATATGTCAATTAAAATACTACACCTTCCTTTCATAACACAGTGCAGCCAGTGTTAAATCAGCTTGGAAACTAAAGCCTTAATTATTCCCTTTGCTAAAACTGTGTTAAATTTATTTCCGTATAACCTCACTGCAATGATCTATTTTTAGGACACGCTAATTGTTCATTAAACAACAGTCTGTATGTGATTAAAGATACTTTTACAACGAGGCCATAATTTTGACTGGTGTCTGATTAGTATAATTTATGAAGATGGTGAAATTTTAACAGATTGTGTTGATTAATGTGTTGATATTTGAACCTATGCCTCAATACTTTATCTTTATTAGCCTTCACAATGAAAATACACATAATGTGCCAAAGTGCCATTAAACAATACGTAATGGTATACCCATGACCAACAAAACATGCTCATTTTACGTTATCATCCTCGACAAGGTAAATACATAGATTAATTGAGTCTATTTATAAGGGTGGGTCGTTGTGATTCCGTTGCATCTACTATGCCATTGCTGCTATATCTTATGAAAGCAATATTTTCACACCTCACTAAAAGTGCCAGGATTTGTCATTGAGGGTAAAACAAGGTGTAAGCAGTGCGTTACATTATGGAAAGATGCGTGTTTGCTAAAATTTGCTCACCCATATGGGTGTCGAAATTAATGTCAAGACTGGGACGTTAACATCTACTGGCCTTTACGGCGACCTACGGCCACCAAGACCAGATCTGTGCTGACCGCTAGATGGAGATGATGGGATCAGCTCCGAGCCTAGAGAACAGTCTCCAGTTGATTGGCGAGATCCCCCTGCAGAGTTGTCGCGTGACACGACCAGTCAACAGGAACACTCAACCAAGGTGGCTTGACACCACGACTGCTGCATTTTATAGAGATCTGGTGCTGTTTTCTATTTCGAGCAGTTAATATGGGAGATGATTTTCTGCAGAGCAGGGTGTTGATGTATATGAAAACTGAGAATGTTTTTCATTCTGATTTTATTAAATGGCAGATTAGATTAAAATATTTACATTTGCTATATACTGAAATTAAGTTTGATACAGTCATCATAAAAAGGGCAGCAGAGTGGCACAGTGGTATCATCTGTGCCACAGAAAGAAGGTCCTGCCTGAGGTGGTTCGAGTCCCACCTTGGGTGTCTTTCCGTGTGGAGTTTGTGTGTTCTCCCCTTGTTTCGTCCAGGTTCTCCGGTTTCCTCCCACAACTGAAAACACTAATGCATTAATTGGCTGATAACATCATAATGTATAGCAGTGTCTGGCAAATGTTGGCGCCGGGAATCCACGTAGCTTGCCTTCCCCCTCTCTGTAGGTTACCTCGCGCCTCTGAGTAGTTCTCTCTTCGAATGAATACCTTAAAAATGTAATGGATATGTGCGCTTTATATTTATTATATTGAGATATGGCATGTTTCATTGGATTGCAAAGACCAAGACAAATGCCGTTGTTGCATGTGGTCATGCTTTAAGATACCTGAACTCCCAGAACCCAGGTTTAATCGTTAGTGAAGCGTCAGTGATAACACGAAGCACCCATATTTGTTTTTAGTTGGTTTTATCTACTCAATAGAGATGCTATTAAATAGATAGATGTTAATTATTACGGCAGAAAAATACCCAGTGATCTTGCTAGCTCTTTACAGGATTCCTGCGACAGAGCAAAACACGTGAATTGACAAATTAATCCAAATCTAAAAATCACAAATTTGTTGTATTAACTGTCAATAATACTGTATGACTGCAGGTTTGTCAAACATTTTTACCTCCAGGTATTTTGTGTTGGGTTTACCCATAAGGGAGAAACCGTTGAATGTAAATAGTCAGTACTATATTTAAATGCTCTCGTATCTTTGTCATGCACAAATTTAGAATCCAGAAACATGACTCACACCAAGCATGCCAATCTACCCTCAGTGCACAACATACTGTAGTGTGAGGCACGAGGAAAATTATTATGGTAGTTGTGTTTAGAAGCTTAGGAGAACGACTAATTACCCAATGGAAACTAAATATTATTGTGTACATGTGTTTGTGTCATGGAATACGTCCTCACAAAAGTCCAATGAACCAGCAGCTGCAAAAGTCATACGCCAGGTATACATGGCTGCAAAGACCTTAATCAGAATTTATCATCGTCCGATCTCGACACGGCTATCCCGAAAGAACAGCTCTGAAGAGAAACCATAATCACCCTTCCGTTGTATGTCTGGTCCAAGCGGCTTGAAGCTACAGTCACTACCTTAGATCCCAGTTATAATTAAAAACGTTGCCTAGTTGTGATTGCAAATCTTGATTTGATTGAAATGTTGAAAATGTTGCACTGTTCCCTCTCAATGTTGAATACGATACCTTATAATGTTTTAGTTTTCCCCGATGCAATGCATAACTGTATTTTAACTTGTTTATTTGATAAACTTGTGCTATTCTGTGTGTACATGTGGTTTTTTTGGTTAATTTATTATTTAGATGTTTTTATTTTATTTTTGTCGCAGGAATCCCGTGAAGAGCTTGCAAGCTCGATTGGTATTTTTCTGTTGTAATAATAAACATCTATCTATATCTATCTCTGTAATCAAATTCTTGGTTGTCTGGTTGGTACTTTTCCGTTTTGTTTCTAGATTTTGACATTAAGGTTGCGTAAACAGGTTTCACTTACCAATAGTGTACATCGGCGCTGCAAGTAAGACCACTTGAAGGCAATAGTTATTTTGCAATTGACAATCCAGCAACAGCTAATTTCTTACAAAGCCGACAAAGGAGATTATTCATTGCAGCCCTACGCATTGATTCAATTCCCATTGGTGGGTTAAGCAGGTATGTCGTTACTAAAATGTGCTAGATATAATGAAGGGGCTCATATGATGAATGCTAACGGAATGTTTTAATAACGGCAAGCATTGTGTTTCTAAAATGCCAATTATTAAGTTTAAAAAGCAGGATTTTGTTTGTAAGTTGAAGCAGAGGAGCATCCCGGAAAATGATTGGGAGCAATGGAAATGTCAAAAAACTCGTATAAAACGGGTAGACCCTTTTTGTCAAACACTGATAATTAAAAACAAGACATAACGGCGTAGTGGGTCGGCACTGGTGCACAAATAACAATGTGTCAATAACACTGCCCTAAGAAGAAGAAACTAAAACATTACTGTATATGTATTAGCAGTGATGCTCTGACGAAGGGCCGTTACCTGAAACGTCGCCGATTACCGTTGTATTTGTTTTATACGATGCAGTCAAGGCACTATTCCCACCTCTCGGGTGCGCCTAGTAATCCAGTGGTCTGTGTGCGCGCGGTCACATTTATATGACTATTGACACGGGGCAAACGATGGGTGTGGGTGGGTGCGTCTTACTTTCTTTTAATCCGGAGAACACGATATCGACTATTATTTCCTTATACGGCAGTGCTGTTGGTTGGCGAGTGTGTTGAGTTCTCAACGATTTGAGTGGAGGGAGTCATCGACTTTACCAGCTATGCTACGCCAATTATTATGCAAATGTAGGGCGTTTCAACGGCTTGATATTTGCTGTTCTGTTTTTTTTACTCTACAGACGTTAACAAATGCCATACCATATATTTCCCGAAAGTTTATTTCAAATCCCTACACCGGGTAACCCCAGGAGTCACCCCTTTGAAAGCGTTCCAAGTGGTGACACACTGCAGTGGCAGCCAGTCCCCGGCAAAGAGCATCTCATGGGTAAATCTCGCTGTGTACAACACCCAGGGTTGGAAAACACCATCCATCAACCACCTCTTCCTCCTCCTCAAAACCCACGTATCCACGTGGGAGCGCAAAGCCGAGTGCTGAGTACACAACTTAAGGTTACACCGTCAAATTGCGTGTACACAGTAGTTAAGCCTCATTAAAGCAAACCCTGGGGAGGAGCGGCGGCACAGTGATTCACGAACTGGTGCCAGTCACCCGGCAACCCGGGTTTGAGTTCGGGCCACAGATAGCCTAAATGTGGAGAGTGGTATTGGAACCGGTCCTGGGCTCTCCATTCAACCACCCACACTGACCAGCGTTGTGAAGTATGGATCTGACCGACACAGGGTGGGATTGAGCCCGTCTTTCAGGAATTGATTGACACGGCGCAGTACAGAAATGTATTATATCAAAGGCAGCCTTTGGTTATGCTGTAGCGGGACGTGATATTATGCTGAAATGTGATGTTCTGCTGAAATGCATACACGGGCATCACCATATCACGATGGGCCACTGGAAGACAAGTCACGACAGAGTGCCAATGCAGCGACACAAAGGAGCCATAGTCATTATCAGTCCCCACAGGGTGCCAGAGCCTATCCCCGGCAGACACAGGGCGCAAGGCAGGGCTATACCCCGGATATGACGCTCGTCTATCGTAAGGTCACTGGGCGCAATTTATGCATCTGGTCAATTAACCTAGTCAGCGGGGGTCAAAGTAGAAGCGTTCACGTCGCGATCCCTGTCAGGTAATGCTTGGTGTTGCCTGCGAATTCTACCAAACACTTCGAGGCCGAGCTGAAAGACAACGATGTCCAGAGGCTGACCATCGTGCTTCGAAGAATCGCAAAGAAGAATAAGACCTAGCAGCAGCATGTTGTCTTTGACTGTGTACCTGGCGAAAACCCGCGCAGACTCGGGTTTGAGAATTGCTCTCCATAGCTGCGCTCTCAGGGATAGCCGTGTCGCGCGTTCCTTCTTTCTCCTTCACGACGTTTGGCCTCCCACGTTGGAGGCATCATCAGGAGGCATCCCGACTCTCGTAGGTCGAGCCCATGACAAGCGACATGCGGCAGCGCTGCTCGCTTGTCGCCCGATCCGACGAGCGGAGGTCGGGTCGCCACTGTTCAGAGTTCAATCGTCCGACAGAGGGCGCAAACGTGAGCGACATCAATTACAGATGCGTTTCGGTGCATCCTGAACTTCGGGTCCAAGTTAACCACCCTCCGCAGCGTGAATGTTTCAGTCTGTGGACAGCCTACGACGTTTACATGAATGTACCGCATCAACCGAGCTCAATACACACGGCAGACACCCGTAAAATCATTATTAGCGGCACCCTTGTAGAGAATAGCTATCCTTTGTCAGAAACCGCTTAATCCTGTAACAGGGTCGCGCTGAGCCGGAGCCTATCCCGGCAGATACAAGGCGCAAGGCAGGGCCATACCCTGGATGGGACGCCAGTCCATCACAGGGCACCGGGGACAATTTAGTCAGCAGACCAATTAACCTGTGCAGCAGCATGTCTTTGGACTGTGGGAGGAAACCGGAGTGCCCTGCGAAAACCGAGACGGACACGGGGAGAACATGCAAAGTCCACACAGAAAGGCACCCGAGCCGGGATACCAACTCGGTTCCTTCTTGCTGTGTGAGCCGCCAGCGCTACTCACCGTGCCTCCCCTGTAGAGAATATAAGGAAGGATACTGTATTATAAAACTGTTGTAACAAGATCATTGTTTGACCAACACAAGTGAATCGTTGATGAAAGAGGCAGCACAGCTGAAGCACGATGTCGGACTTTTAGTACGAATACTCCTTGCAGTATACAGTACATGCGAGGCTCCGAGTTTCTTCCAGGGAGGTGTGTAACACAGGTTCAACAACAACCCACGTCCTCGCTCGCCACAGTTATACCATGCTGTCTCGGCATTACCAACAGTTGTAATAATAGTATAAAACAAAGCAGCGAAGTTTACTGTTCGCAACACGTACACGCACACACATGCAACCCTGTCAAGGCGTGCGTCATAACGGCAAAAATTATAGTTTCGATAGCGCTTGCTTTAATTTTTCCGTGTGGTTTCCTCTAAAAGGCAAACCCCGTGGAGGGGGGAATTCGGAGTTGTCCCGCCCCACGCCGGAGGCCCTCTGTGGGAGCCGCTCTCCCCGGGGGCTGAGTCGCCGACTCCCGGGATCACGACCGGTCGATCTTCTCGCAACTCCGCCGGCAGCTGCCGCTGATAACTGCTGCTGCTGCTGCTGCGAGAAGGGAGGTCACGGATGCCAAAGATGTAGCCGAGACCCGAGCGCTGGCTGCCTGCCACTCCCGGAGATCTGCCACCTTTCGGGCACACGCTGTGCCAACAAAACTCTACTTGTGAGTACGACGCTATCACGACCGCTACCACCACCGCCACCACTACCGCTGCTGCTGCGTGTGTGTGTGTGACGTGCTTGTGTGTGTTACTAATAACTAGTTGTAGGCAACAGTTGCTTGATAAGCGCGGGGCGAGATGCGGGACGGACGCGACTCCGACGCGGAACACCGGCACGGTGTGTGGATGACAGATGAACATTCGGGGAATGAACGCAGATGAACATTCGGGGAATGAGCTCTGGTCAATCATATTGTAGGTGGACTTAGCGGGGGTGCCGTGACACGGTGACACATGCTAGCTTTGACCCTCTCTAGCTGTTACCTGTCTGCAGCCCTGACCCCCTCCTCTAACTGACCCCCCTTTTCCAGTCACAGGTGTTACACACTACGAAGGCATCACCTGTGCCGCCCAGTTCTAACACACCCCCGCCGCCACCTCCAAACGCGGCCAGGTGAGCGTCAGGGAGTGGTGTTGCAGCAGTGGTGTTGGCAGCAAGGAACAGGCGCTAAAGATCTGAGCGCTCGCCATGTACAGGGACAGAGCAATTACATCGGAACGAAGTGTTGGAAAAGTCTCTTTTTAAAGTATGCGCCGCTTGACGCCGGGCGCATTCATTACCATCGCTGTTGTAATGAAGCCGAGTGCTGGTGGAACCACGCCGGGTTTTAGAGACTTTTCCTGCTTTGACATGTTTTGCCAAGTTGTGATGTGTGTTCGTGCACGGGTATTGTCAATGCACACGCACTGTGTAACGCATACACAAGCTGGTGGGTACAGATTGCCAGCTCTTAGTGTGAGGTGCGTGATTTCTGTATACATAATACCATACGCAAACACGGTACCCTAACGTTACGATAATACCGTACGTTTTGGAAGTGCAGTAAATATGTCAGCCACAGTATTCCGATATGCAGTTGTTTAACATTCTCCAGTACACGGTGTATCATATACACGTTTGAATGTACATTGCGGTATAGTGTACCCCTACAGTAGGAGCATTGATATTGTTGTATATTTACTAAGGGTAGAATTATTGTGGAACATACACGGTATCGTGTATCACACCCTTCAAGCACGACAACCTGTGTCGTCAGACTGCAACAGGAGTACTGCCGTATTACCAGCGCAGTGCTGAATATTCAAAATAAATTGTCAACATTTGTTCGAATGAAGCTACGGTATTACAAACGGCACACGACATGTGTTTTCCGAAGCTGTACAAACACATTGGGAGTAACGCTTCCATTGCATATCAGTGCCACATGTCCTCTTCCTATCGCTTCTTCCCAAGTACGCATAATCTTGTTTGAAAGACAAACAAAACAGAGTGTATTAGCTCCTTGTCTAATGACACCTTCAATCGCGCAGTTTTTGGCTGCCCGCTTGGCGTTTCCGAGCCGGTGCTCAGCAACCGTAATTTAATATGTGTTCGAAGTAGTCTATGTACACAGTGCGACGATCCTGCCGCGTTAACTTCCTAAGCCTTAATATTTTCGTATTTACGTCTATTACGTTATGTTCTACGACTGACGCATCTTTCTCCGTTGTAACTTGCCTACCCCTCCCCGCTGGACAAGTGCTATAAAGAGCTACATAGCTCAACGATTCCTTCCAGCTTAAAGACTGACTGACTTTATCAAATACGTGGAGCCGTACGAGCCGCGTACACCTCCTGCGTCGGGTCTGAGCCTTGGGGCAGAGTGAATTGGCCGCTCTGCATATCGAGTGCTGATCTTCACGTGGGTTCGCCTAGCCACGTGGCTCTATGTTGTTTTATTTCAGGTGTGTAACGGCCCCCCATTACCTGCCAAACAATTTCTCGTGGGAGCAAAATCTCGACTTTGTTATATCCATCCATCATCAGAAACCGCGCTATCCTATACAGGGTTGCAGTGACCCGGAGCCTATCCCGGCAGACACAGGGCGCAAGGCAGGGCTTTATCCATGATGGGACGCCAGTCCATCGCAGGGCACCGTGGGCAATTTAGTCCGCTGGCCAATTAACCTATGCAGCAGCATGTCTTTGGACTGTAGGAGGAAACCGGAGTGCCCGGTGAAACACCACGCAGACACGGGGAGAACATGCACACTCCACACAGAAAGGCACCCGAGCTGGCATTTGAACCCTTACAAAATACGTAAATAGAAGAATACGCGGCTAATTGCGACCACTGACTATGCAATGTTCGTGAAATTTGCGTTAATTCTGACTTAGTGAGGTTATGTTATATAAAAATAGTCATGGTGTTTTGGACGTGTAATTGTCTGCGTTTTCATGTCGCTGGCTCTTCTCTAAAATAGGATTACAATCCCGAACACCTCACGAGTGTGGGCCAAACTTAACTCGGCAAATGGTCAACGCTTAGACACGCTAAATAATTCTAAATTACAATTTAATGTAATACTATGTGAATATGGGACTAGTTTTGTGTACAGACGTTTATGTGTGTAATTGCTGATATTTAGCCAAAACGCATTGTTTTCTGGTGAATATTTTGTTAAGCTCTTCAAAGCCGTGTCCCCAGTGGCAGAGTGTGATAATTTGTTTTCTTTGATGGTGCTGTAGCTTTTGTGAGTGGGTGAGGCCGTCAATAGAGATTACATGAAATGAAACGGGGCTGGGGACAACTAAATCGCACCCCGCAAAGAAACCGTGGTAGTGTAGATAGCAAGGCGGTTTATTATGCAACTGAGATGCGTCGATGAGTATAAATTAATGCAAATATAGACGCGGTGGAGCAAAATAGGAAAACAATCGTCGGTTTACTTGCTTACGAGTCGCAAGGCAAATGGAACGCAAATGCATCAATGTTTTTAGGCAAAAATGGGGATGACACCAGTGTCTTTGTCCATAGCGTAGACTTGTTTTTTTTTTCATATAAAATGTGAGGTAGGTAATTACATTTCCAAAGGTACCTACGTGTATTTTTGTTCTCTCCTAAAATATGCGCATTTAATTTTCTCATGTGACCTTTTTGAAAAAACATTTGCACGTGGAAAGTGGGTCGATTAGGTGCTTACATCAATACGAGTACTCGTCCTGTTGTTTCAGTGGCTAAAGAAGCGAAAGCATGAAGGAAAAAACCATTTGCCCATTATTTTAGAAATTACGAAGCACTGCCATTTGACACTTATGAGTGCTATCTGGAAATGTAACCTGATTTTTACTAATTGCTCCCAGTGAACAAACATGGGTGAGAGTTCATTAAGACGGTGTTATCTTTAATGATAGTTTCATTGTTTTTAGGTGTACTGTCGCTGTTAATCGCTGAGCAAAAGCTTGCCAGAGCACCGTATACTTCTCCGCTTCCACACTGTGTTTTCTTATATATTATCCTACTCGTCAATCCACTGCTAGATAAAGGCCTCCCCGTTGTCAGTCATGGCCGCTGTTCGACCATACTTTAACAAACTAGTCAATGCTGCTTGATTATCATTGGCAAGGTGTGTGGGGAGGTGCAGTTGCAGGGCCTCTGTGTTGCCCAGGACTGGTTGAGACATCGCTCACTACTGACGTTATCTTCAGTTGGAATCGAGCTTTGGTTAACCAGGTTCACAGCCTAGGCTGCCATTGTCATTGGGAGGGCCGTGGAGACCATACCCATGTGGGCCAAGTAGGCCATGAGGCGCAAAAGGTTGAAAACCCCTGGTGTTAGGCGCTAACCACTATGCATGCCACTTCTCCCCAACTAATATATTTATGGCATTTTGTAATATTTTCTTTACTAATATTTCAATGGTCGTTTGTTTCTTTTGCAAATAATGCAGATTTAAGCGATGCAAAAAGTTTCCAATAACTCATAAAACTGCAGACCGCGGTGTTTTTATAAAAATGTGTAACAGAATATTTTAATAGTATCGCAATATGCCTAAACATACAATGCTTCCGCAGTGTGGTTAAAACTTGCTTGCCAAGCTGTGACAGTGGGTAAAGTTGAATCAGTATCTGAATATTATAAGGTCTTCAACATGTTGCAAATGATAAAAACTAAATTTAGTTTCAATATAATTTTTTTCCCCATTACTGTTGCCCGATTATGAGCTACAAGATTTTTGCAGCCAGGTCCAAAGTGCAAATGCGGTTCGGCAGGCAGGGTTTAATGCTGGGGCGAGTTGCATATGTAATAAATTGCTTTTTTTTCTGAAGCCTCGTTCTGCCGGGCTGTATCTCTGACATTCCTGCTGGCAGACAATGACAGGAGTTAATGGTGAACGATGTAAATTGCGGCGATGGGCCCTCTGTTGCGCCTAGCTTCATTCGGGCCCCGCTGATTGTACAACTGGCAGGCGGCTGACTCCTCGCCTCTCGCCTGCTTGTTCTGGAAATTACACGCTACATAACTGCAGATTAAGGAGCGAGCGAAATGGCATAATTTTAATTTTACACGGCGACCCCGGGGCCATTTAATTTTCCATTTAATTTTTCTCGCCCTTTGTTTGCCTTCGCGCGGTCATTATGGCGGCAAGATTTTTACAAAGCGTTTTAAACTTTGCATACCCGTGGCGGTAATTAAATTTCTGGAAATGACTGCGAGCTTCCTGTGAATGCTTGGCTGTCAGCTCAATGGCAGGCGGGTGGTGTGTTAGGAACATGCAAGAGACGCACACAGTGGTTCCGTGCAGATAGAGATCCCAGCCAGCCCCGCTGCCCCACGCAGTCTGGCCCCCACGCCTAAGAGTGATGCTGTTTACCTGGGGATTTCTTGCAGAACCCTGGATGGAGATGGACGCAGAGGCCTCCCTTGACCATATGCACAACTCAGGTGAGTTTAGAGCTTTAGATGTGAGTGCATTGCTACTTAGTGCCAATGCAGCCGCAGATCGCAGTGTAATTAAATGTACTTTTCCTCGGAGCTAGCAAAAGTGTAGAATGAAAGCAAGATTTAGGGATCACAAGACCGAGAGAAAATGTGTGTGGTCTTTTTCATGTGTCATCTCAAAATGCTTGCACATGACCAATTTGCCAAGTTTTATTTTACATCCAGATTTTTTAAAGGTATTTTAAAACTGTCATATTGTATAACACTAACAGGTATCAACTGCTGAGATGTTGTATTTTAATATCTTGAAGCGCGTTGTTAGAGTCAAAAGAAAGATGTCTTTAAAAGTGAGTAATTTATGTTTAATTCTGTGTCTAATGAAGATAGCAGATTAAGTAAAATGTATAGTTACGTGTTCGAATTAGGCAGTACAAGCATTGCATAATGTCTACATGAATGGAGTGGGGCACGGTGTACGAAATAGTCGTGATAGTAAATGGTCAAATGGGATGTGTTTAAGTGTCCCATGGCATGAGTGAAGTGCGAAAGATGTACAGACGCACGTTAAAAGAAGCGCAGTATGTCAAAGAACGTTGTTGGATATTTTTCAGGTCTACATTTTTTACCAATGTCTAGACATATGCGACAGGTTTAAAATATTTATGCTGACGGAAAAGTGCAACGTGTCATGTTTTGGGGGATTTCATGACCTAGCCACTCATAGGACATAGTGGTGTAAGATCATATCGTTGTTTTAAATTCACGTGGAACTGTAATCACAACATTAGTTATAATGACAGTATAAATGCTGCTGGTTTTTGTAGGTACAGTGTTGATATGGCAAAGGCTCATACTAATACGGAAATAATTTCCCTTAGTAAGCTGTTTTCATATTGGCGTTTTGTATGATGAAGAAACTGGAATCTTTTCTGCACAAATTAGTAATGATGCTTCTAAATAAATTAAAGCTAACATACATTTTAGCGTGCAGCTCCCTTTTGACTTGGAGCGTCTTCTAGTTTGCTTAAAGTAACTTGTTTTTACGAACGGGAAATCTAATTTATGTTTGTTATGTTTCCTTATAGCGTGGTCACATTAACGCGCACGCTGCAGTAAATTACATTAAAAAAACCTCTCACGATCACATCGCCAAAGTCTGCACCGATTGCAGTAAGTAACATCAGTAATATTACAATGGTAATAACGTAGCTCCAATAGACTGAAACTTGGAAAGACATTTGTCAAAGAAGGCTCGGTCGAGCCCCACGTAGCTGCCTGCCATGTGTGCTGATGCGTGGCGGCACTGGAATGCCCTCCTCTGCCGCAAAGAGACTTGTGTCCATCGCTGGGCGAGGGGAACAGCCCACGGGGCAGCCGTCGAGGTGCCATACCCGGTACGTTTCGGGGAGCCCCACATGAATCACCGAGTATTCTGGGTAAATGTCGCGGCAAAAGTGAGTGCGCGCTGTGTGGGAAGCTGTGCAGCTAGCAGTTAGCCATCGGCGGTCGCAAGCGGTAGCGTTCGGAGGGAAATTGAGCAACTGAGAAAAACAAATACTGTACGTTGTTGATGGCACACCAATTGCGTGAGACATATAATATCAAAGTGAGGCTAATGACCGTAACACACACACACGCACACACACGTGTTTTATAACATTAATAGTGTTAATAGGTGTGAAAAAAACATTCAAAGTGACTGGATATATCATACTATGTACCGAGGTTAAGTGTTTCTGTTATTGTACATTTAAATGGCATTGGCAGACCAACGTGAATTACAGTCTACGATATTAGGTACCAAATGTTGGGCTTTCAGTGATTGTAAATGCCGTACATTGAGCGTGTGTACCCCCTGGTGCATCTGGTACAATTCACATGATTTTATTGTGGCATTGTCGGAAATTGACCTGTCGTTTAAGAACACTCGGATCCAACATAATATAGTTCTATATGTAAACATTTTCAGATTCCTTAACAGTATGGATTTTGCTCTCCAGTTGTATTCGTAAAAACACAGCTTAGTGCACTGAAGTGTTTCACAAATATCTTTGAATGTATATTTTTAAGTGATGGTATCAGTGACACTTCGAAGCCAAGCTGAAAGACAACGATGTCCAGAAGCTGCCCATCGTGCTTTGAAGAATCGCAAAGAAGAAGAGTGACCTTAGAAGGCTGCCCCTATGTTGCGTGAAGTGGGAGTGTCAAATGTACCACAGCACTACTTGCCTTATAAGTTTTCTGTACCAATCTAATACCTCGCGTCAATTTGAATGGACTTGGTTTTCATACAAATTTGACCAGAAACCTTTACATTGGTGTCATTCACGTCTAGAAATGTGTGCTGCAGTTTAAAACATTGCGTGCTTTTTTTACTTTGTACATTTTGTATACATAGTGCAGTATATACGGGGCAGTGAAAAAAATTGGAAAACATAGTACTATACTGCATTAAACGTACGCACAAATTACAACTTAAAATGTCCTTTAAATTAAAGACGAACACTGAGCGAGTGTGGTTTAGTGTTGTGCGATGTTTGATTGCGCTACATACGCCACTATAAAATGAGAATGTTAAAACATCTGTATTTGCATTTATGCACAAAAAACTAAACAAAACCACGGAACAACTGTCATCACTAATCCTGCCTTTCCACAAAGTATGTAACAGGCTAAACATTACTGGAAAGGGCCATTCTCTTGCGCTGTAAAAGGGCCATCCTGAAAACATTAGAATCCAACATTCGTATGGAGTGTTAACAATTGGTGTTGAGGTGTATTATATTTTTTTACAGGTAAAAATTATGCTTCAATTGTGTTGGGCGTCCTGTATGTTTTATGCTGGTAAATGACGATGAAATAAGTAAACCTAGTGAATTTTAATTTACTGCACGGTAAAGTACTGGAACGTAGGTGTGTGTGCATTACAGTGGCCTTAATAAACAATTTAACAAACCAGCATTACAGTATTGTATCAGAACTTAACATGGGCCTTGTGTGCCACATTTTATATACGTATCTGCCCGGCTCAGTGGAAAATGACAGAAGCCAACAAGCCAGTTTGAATCATTAGCTCACTACATGGAAATATGATATGCAGTCATTTAAGGAATTTTACAGTACATCATAAGGAGGGAGACCAATGTGAAGATGCAAAACTGGTTTGATCACATTTTGCACTATCCTCGTACATTGCTAGTCACACCCCGCGTCAATGGGGCCTCAGCTCTTATTCGTGCATAACCGCTCACAGTTTATTTCTGTGTTTCCAATGTTCCGTATGTACGTGTGCATAGACTATGAAAAAAACACTATTATAACATTATTTTGCTCTCAAACCTTGTTTCAACGTGTCTGAGATATCCGTACGTACCATTACGCGCTGTGTGTTCGAAACGAACGTATTTATTTCCACACAAAATATAAGAAGGGTAACTGGAATTGATTTTAACATTTGAGCTGATAAGCGTTATCAGTTGAAGGATATATTTTATTGGACTGATTAGTGAGTGATTAACTGGTATTTAGAGTGCTTGACCCGTTGAAGTGCTGGCATTATTTTACTGCTTTACAGTTATTCTTTCCTGTGTAAATGTGTCCATTAATTGGAGGCGATGAGGTGTAAAAACGCAATCGTGATGCGTGATTTTCTACCATTTAAAATGTATTTTATTTTTTAAAAGATTAACAGTTTATTAAAATCATTATTCCATTAGCAAGATACCTATATTCATATGCTTGCAAAGCAAGTACTGTTCTTTTATAGTAAACAAATACCCTCATGATAATTACGGTACATACAATTATATGTCAGTACTCTATAGTGTACACTATTATCAGTTGCATATTAATGATGCCTAATACCTTCCACACAATAAGTACAATACACTTGTATGATTTATTACTGGCAGGGTAATAAATAAACATTTTCAGGGATCTCACAATCTGTTAAAATTATGACGGGAAAAAAGGTTACAATGTGTATTGGTAGATAATTAAAAATGTTATTTCCTTCTCCACAATTGTCTAAAAGTCTCAATGATGTCAATTTTATTTGTTTCGCTGTATTTTTATTTTATCACATGCAAAATGAGAAATTAGTGAAGTTGGCGTCAGTGTTAGCAAGTGTTATTACAGTCGCACAAAAGTAATAAGACATTTTGGGGATTTTTTGAAATTCCACTTTTCAAACAATTACATGTTCAAGGCATGTATAATGTCAAACTAAGATTATTTACCAACACCCACAAACAATACTCCAATTGCAAACATTTAGTTTTTCATATCTAACTACATATTTCCTCATTACTGTCACAGTGTTATATTTTGGTGTGAAAATTACCTTAGCAACAACATTTCCGCTTTAAATTCGCACCACTATCACTCAATCAAGTTAATTCGGTTCGATCCAAATCAGTGCCACATATTAACTAGAAAATTATATTTTCACAACTGGCATTTTCACCGTAGCGCCAATGTGATAACTTTGTCACGGAAATCAACATCAACCTTCACCCCACATCAGCAGGGATGAAATAGCAGGTAAACGATGACATTACGCACACACACACACCTCTCATTCAGAAGAAGGAAAACAAACAAGTTAAGGAAACGAAAGGTGATGAGGGCTCATGTTTGAACTGTGTCTGCCGCAGCCAGCCCCGTCAAGGCGGAGGGCGATGGTGGTGGCATGTTGCCAGCCTACTGTTCCGGCTCGATCGGAGCTCCGGAAAGCAGGGGCGACCAGAGCCCTTTCGAGGAGTTCCGAAACGTGCCGATGGCTCGCGGCGGCAGCCCGCTCGGCACTCCGATGGACATGGACGATCGCGGGAGAGACGAGGAGATGTCCTGCTCTGGCGGGATCCGACTGCCCAACGGGAAGCTGAAGTGTGACATCTGCGGCATGGTGTGCATCGGACCCAATGTCCTCATGGTGCACAAACGCAGCCACACAGGTCAGTCGTCCACAGCCACGCTGGCTGCCAGGATTACTAATGAACAAGTGACGTAGTTGGTGATGTGTCATTACGATGCTCGATGTAGCACGTGATGTAGCAGTGTGATGCTTAATGTAGTGTGCGGTGTAGCGGTGTGATGCTCTGTTATCGTACGCGATGTGTCGGTGTGATGCTGCTCAAGCGTAGTGTTCCCCTGTGGAGGACATCGCACTTACAGACATCACAGACGGAGCGCTAAGACGGAAACAAAACATTACACTTTGGTGTCACAGCACTTCACATTTGTGAAGATTACAAACTACATTTCAAAATATGATTTGCATCAAACGGCTTGCCTATGTCGAAACGTGAACACACAGGGTATTCCCAAAAATAAACTATAGTTTACAGGATATTCTATTCAAACCAGAGCGCCTTTTTAGGAATACCTTGTATTTTAAGCATGTGAGCATGACACTGTAGCTTCAATGTTTCACTTTGAAATGGTTAATTACCACGATATTACACGCACTTTCCAAACAAATGATACATAAACAAGAAAACATGTAAGGTTCGTCGTTAATGATTCCGACGCAGTAGTTCTCTGTAACGTGTGAATGGCAAGTTCTCTCGGACACGCACACGTGGGGTGTAAACGCTGTGCTAGGACGTGAATACCTGACATTTTGGCCGTTGATCTCTTTATTTAAAGAGACCGTTGACACGATTGCAGTGACACTTGCCGCACTTCTGTGCCAAACAGGGAGAGCAACTTTTAGGAAGCCGGCAAATCTAATGATTCCATTCAGATAACACACACGCCTTTGTTTTGGCAACGTTTTCGTACCACAAACTACCGATAGAGCTCATTTAAATCACAGCAAGACTTGTATTATAAATTTTCCTTCGCTGACTTGAATTACAGGGGATTTATTGTTTAGCATTGTTTTTTTGTTTGTGCAATTTTTTCTCTTTGTCATGTGACAAAGTTGTTTTTGCTTTGATTTTTATTTGTTTCATTGCTGTACTATTTTGTTATTTTGGTGGCCCTGGCCACCCTTGCAAATTAGATTATCCTGAACGTTTGTGTTTTCACCTGATTAAACAAATAAAGTGTGCTTGGCTTGTATTTTGCATGCAAATAATGTCTTATATTAGCTGAAATTTTGACCTAAAGATGTTGGAAAATCCAAGAGGCTATTTTATCCTACATGTGAGGTGCATTTAAACACCACAAAAGACAACTCGTGCTATACGCACAACACGCACAGCTCGAGGATAATGCAGACATACTGGACTGTATCAACAAACAAGTCGGGCCGTAAAACAAAATAAAAAATATGTCGGTGAAATAAAAGTCGGTGAATACATGCACTTGCGAATTAAGCTGTAGGATTGATCGTAACGTAATAAGACGTTACGTCCAAAATTGTACAAACGTAATCGTGAGAATATTCTGCGTTGTACACGCCTGTAAATCTATTAAACGCTCCCCATTCATCGATATAGAACGACGGAAGGAAGAACGAAGTGCAGTGATCAGTCATTGCCACGGTGACGTTTCGCAGCTGTAGAAACGCTGCGTGAAATACAGATACAAAAAGGCCCTGTTCGCTCGGCGTTGATCTTCCGCGTGTATGTACGTACGTACGTACGCCCACCCCTGCTTTGTTTCTGTTGGGAGCAGGCGAGCGACCTTTTCACTGCAACCAGTGCGGAGCGTCGTTCACCCAAAAGGGAAACCTGCTGCGCCACGTCAAGCTGCACACGGGCGAGAAGCCCTACAAGTGCCACCTGTGCAGCTACGCGTGCCGGCGGAGGGACGCCCTCACTGGACACCTCCGCACCCACTCAGGCACGCATGCACGCCGCACGCCGCACACTCACATCCCCCGCCTCGACGAAGCGCGCATTCGGGGCCAAGTAGAAGACGCGCGACACATTATCACTTGGCGGGCGCGCGGCGATGCCCCCGCCACCGATGTGTCTCGCGCACAAAAAGATTATCGCTCTCGGTCGCTGTGAGAAGCACGCGGAGTCTCGGGCGAATCCCGCGACACGATTGCCAAATGTTTAGCCGATCCGGAGGAAATTAAGGGCTCTTGGTCTCTACGCATTGAATGGCGTTTCGTCCCAAATGGTTGTTTTGTCCGTCTTGTTTTGTCACGGCTCGATTTGTGAGAGTTGCTCTCCGTAGCTGTTCTTTCGGGATAGCCGTGTCAAGTGTTCCTTCTCTCTTTCCTTCGTGACATTTTGCCTCCCACGTTGAAGGCATCGTCAGGCGTTTTTGTATTGTGTTTTTTTTGCATTTGCATTCAATTTGCAATTGGTATATTATTTTCGAATTCCTCCAAAGTCAATAATTCGTCCAAATTCCATAAATCCTGGTGTTTTTGTGTGCATATCATTATTATGGTTTAAAATGGTAGAAATGTCTAAATATGTCTGGTGGATATGTGAACAGACATGATGCTATTTGAACAGTGACGATGTTGCAGTGGCGCACTGCAGTTTCATGAGGATTGTCAGACAAAACGTCCACTCTGCTCGCTCGCAGACCAGCTGTAGAAAGGTAGCCATGGGCCGGCACGCGGGTGTGTAGCCCAGCACCAGTGTCGTTGGTCCCAGGATTCCCTACTACTCTCTGTGTGTAATCGTGAATTTGTCAATGTGAGTGACTATTTGGAATAGTACCGGTTCTTTTTTGTATTTCTGTACTCAAACAAGCATCATCATTTGCACTAGCAGAGTAGCCGCCCTACGAGCAATCTTGTTCCAAGTGTGTGACACATTCTTCTGACGTCTCTTGTGGATGACGTTTTCTGCTGACATGACTAGTTTGACCTGGATTTTTGGCTGATGTCCTTTTGAGAATATTTCCGCCAGCACTCTGATGATGTTTCAGAAGAGTAATCGATAAGTGGGACGTAGAGCTGAAATTCGACGCACAAGCCTCGGTGTGTGCAGATAAAACTTGCGCTCATGACGGTTTCGAACCTGATGACCTCGGTGCAAAGATACGTATATAAAAATTGTCTTCATTGTATGTAGTTATATTCAGCAATCATTATCAACCGTGATCTACGTCCTGTTGGATGAAGACCACCCCAAGCCGGCAGGGTGACCCAGTGGTAACAGCTGCTCTTCACAGAAAGAAAGTCCTACCCGATGCAGTTCGAGTCCAGCCTTGGGCGCCTTTCTATGCAGAGTTAATGTGTTCTCCCCCTGTTTTCCGTGAGTCTCCTCCGTGTTTTCCGGTTTCCTCCCACAAACAAAAACACTCGTTAATTAATTGGCCGATAACACCATGATATAGAGGAAGAAGTGTCTGGAGGGTTGGCGCCGTCTGCCCTGCCAGCGGTTTTTCTCGCGCCTCCATATCCTTGTCTCGTCCATGAGCAGGCGTGGAATTTGCACAGCGCGTTAGAAATTGTAGTAGTCCTATTATTATCGCGCGCGCTCCTGCTATGCAAAACCTAGCTCTACACACGAGTTGATGTCTTCGCTCCGTCCGGACGTGCTGTCAGACGAGTTCCGTCAGTTGGCCGCGCGTCTCAAACCCCGACCCTCATCCCTTTTGGCAACGTATCGTACGCAAACCCACTTGACAGCCAACTTGATGTCTTTAACTTGCACATCTTCTTTAATGTACGTGTTCATGTTCCCGTCTCAGCGTCGTTCCAGGCATGCGCTTGTCCATGTTTCTTTGGAGACTTTTTTGCTCCCGCTCCAATTTATTCGGTAATGTCCATGTTCTGAATCGTGTCATAGGAAGTAATCTAAATAGAGCAAAAGCTCTGTTCTTCAGGGACATTGATAGGTTACTTTTCATTAAGATCAGTTTTTCCAATGCACGCAACCTGCTCTCATCTGCCTCTTTATTTTGACATATATATTTTTTTATCCCAGTCTGCCTTAAACAACTACTCCAGGTGTGCATATGCCATTGTGTTTTTCCATTGGGTCTCTGAAAAAGAGATCTTCAATTCATCTTCCTCTTAAGTGATATTTACATTCTGTATACTGTATATACCATACTGTATACATTATACACATATTTCAGTATATTGCCATCATTCCAAGGATACATGTAGTTTATATATTTGGAGAATACAAATGTCTCCGAATGTTGAGAGAATTTATAATGGCAGTTTATTTGGGCACTTAATTGCATTTACATCTGGATATGTATCTAAAATAATGCTCAAAAATGTATATATGTAAAACATTATTTAAATATTGGTTTTCGAACATAGCGGCTTTTGGTGCCATAATAACCACCAGTCGGTATTTGTTGCAAGGCTTGCTGGCATAAAAAAAAGGCTTAGCGTTTGTGATTGAATGAAATGCAGATTTGTATGTTTCTCAATTTTTTTGTTTACTATTCTAAATGGAGTAAAAGGTAAATATCAAAAATAAGAGGCATCGTAAACCTGCAGACAGCTGCGTAACAGCACTTGACACCAAACAGCACCGACACGTGGCTTATAATTACAAACTAAAATTATAAACACTTTGGCCCAAATCCACATAATGACAAAACACATTACCCTGCCGATTTGCACGAGTATTGTTAATGGAGACATTGACATGTTTGTACCAAACACGAGACAAAAACAAACGTTCTCCAACGTGTAAATCAGGCCCCTTGTGATGTAGGACACGTAAAGATGCATCTAAAAATGTAGCACATGCAATGACTAGCAACCATTCCAGCATATGCACGCCGAAGCTTACACAGACAGAGACCAAGATCCCCCGTAGAACCTTATCAGACTATATAATCAAGTGCTGTTAGCGAGTCCCTATTAAGATTAGCACGGCACACGAGGGGGTGGGGAGCCAGCACCACGCCTGGCAGCCTTTGTTTTCCCAGCGGCGATATTTACACACCGCACCAGATACTCATTTGAGGCTGAGTGGACCCAGGGGAGGCTCAGGACCAGTTCAGAAAACCGTTACTGGCATTGGCCGTGAGCGGGAATCGAACTCGGGTTGCTGGGTTTGTAGCGCAGCACGCTTACCACTATACTAGCACGTCCCACACCCCTAGACATATGACTGAGGGCAAAGTTACTTGCTACTTCAAGTATTCAGGAGTTAAATACGAGCAGCTCAATAGCCGTTCGTGATTATAAACTGTGCAGGGAAAAATTGTAATGGAGGGTTATTCTTTTCTTAAGTAGATCGCTGGAATACTATACTCCGCTGGCAAGTGTAGTCAATGCAGGATCCATTTATCATGTAAGAAAGGTCTAGGTGGGTTCTTATTAAATGAGCATGAGAGGGAATATCGCATGTATGGTGGGGAATACTGAGGACAAGATACAGTAATAGATATAATTAATGAGACTGTAGAGTATAAAGGGTTACATTGCAATTGCAGGGAGCTTAAAGTTCGGCGCAAATTAAAGGTTTGAAAAGAAACATGAGAGAATGGTAATACAAAAATAGGCGCGATACATCACAGCTGTACAGCCAGCAGTGATGGCAAATGTATATGGTTTGAAACAAGTTTATGTTTTATTAATATAAACAGAAATCATCCGAACCCAACAATTGTTTTAAATATTTTTAATTAGAATTTACAGCCATTTGTATAACCATTTCTGGATTCAGGCCACCCCATAACATGATTCATTGAAACATTTTCACCATTCTTCATCACACTGGTCAGTGTGGGTTTTTTAAGGGGGAAGCCCCAGATTGGTTCCGATATTAATCGCCACTCATGTTATGCATGGAAGGGAATCAAACCCAGGCCACCGGGCCCATAGTACAGTGTCCTGAATCAACACCTTAATAATGGCAATATATTCATTGCATAAAAATATATATATAATCCCAAAAATGTCAAGCCTTAAGCCAATCCACTGCTGGATGAAGGCCTTTTCACTCTTGATACCACTGATGTTACCCATGGCTAGACATTCAACTCGGGTTGCCAGGTTAATAGCACAGTGAAGTAACCACTGTGCCACCACTCCACCCGTTATAGATCAATAAAATTAATATTAAAGCTCATGCAATAAATAAATAGTCAGAAGCATGATAATCCATCCAATGTGGGAGCTGAAACGTCGTAAAGGATAGAGGAGGACTGCTCGACACGGCTATCAAAAAAGGGCAGCTCTTAAGCGCAATTCTCCTATATCGAGCTGAGAAAACCTATGTCAATACAATGTAGACAAACATAAAAAGAACATATGAATGACTGTAAAAAATAAGGTAGCCGTTGATGCATGTCATGGTGGAACCTTAACATGAAGAGGAGTAGAACTTGCAATATTGGATTTCAAGAGTGTGGGCGACTGCATATTTTTACTAAGTATGACGTTTATTAAGTTTCCGGAACTTTTGGTCAGTTCTTGGTCGGCCATCAGTCCTTCTTAACACCGCTATCTTCAGAGTTGTTAGGATAACCAAGTGGTGACAATAAGCCGGTACGGTCCTGTGCGGTGTATTGGTTAGAAAGTTGCAGAAGCATTCAGTACCATATAAGTGGGTGGGCGGTTGCTGTACGACCATACTGGTATAAAACATGTCAGTTACTTTCACCCCTGGGGTAACCCTACAATACTTGGCTATGGCACAATCCATGGACCTCTTGACTGGCTCCCAGTCACCTGCCGCTCACATTGTATGCCCATGCTTGTGCTTGCCCAACGTTCTCCGTGCCGTGCAGGGACCACTTGTGTTTTGCTCAGTGCCAAGCCAGTTGCTCAACAGGGAGAGTATAAGATTGCAGCCTTATTTATTTGCTTATCTGTGCCTTTAGACATGGCCTATTTTAAATCCAAATTTGCATAAAATCTAGTTATCTTAAAAAAAAATAGTGGAAGAGTGCACATTTAAAAAATGAAATATAAAAAAATCATAAAATAATTTTAAAAATGATAATAATAGAAAATGAAGTAAATCTCAAATGTAAGTGCCACTTTGTGTGATAGTGCCCTGTGTTCAATTACCCTAATTCAGATTTGGTTAATTGGCTGATAGTGATATAGGCTAGGAAACCCTTGTTTTAAATAATTTTAATTACGTGATTTTATCTTTGCGGATGTCACTACCAGAATCAATATATCAATGTAATTGGTATAGTCTCATAGACAGAGCAATCACTGATAATAAACAAATAATATTTCTTCCCCGTATGTCACTACCGTTAAAAGAATGAAATATTCTATGCCATCACACTTTAGAGATGAAGTTGTATTTCTTGTCCCACCTCTATCTTTAAACATGTTTGCAGTTCCAATAAACCTTTCTATTTAAAGTTAGAAACGTGCCATACGGACGCAAGCATATATGTAATACCGCTTGGCTACAACGTACGACTATATACTGTGTGTAGGCAACTGTTTGGCACACTTACTATGGAAAAGCAATTTGTATTGGTTTTATGGTTCACAAACCACTACATCTGTTCAAGACTGCTGCAGAAAACCATCAGAGCATGCCACCTGATATCAGGAAAAGATTAAAACTGCATGCATAAACCGTTGCAGTCCTCTACAAAAACTTAAATAGCAAATAGAAAATTGGCAGAAGAAAATAAATTAAATAAGCAAATGTATACGACATACCCCTCTAAAGCATTGCTGCTGGAAGACCTCTAATTGGCTTACAGCTGGAAGGACTTGATACCTGCACTGCAAACATTAACCGTGGATTTTGTCACGGAGTCACGGTCAGCACACTAGAGACGTGCAACGCAGAGGTCGCTGGTTCGATCTCCCGGCTCGACAGTTGAAAGAATGGGGCAAATTTCTCACCGGATAATTGCTTCCAACGAGGGAGGCGAAACGTTGCAAGAGAGAGAGAAGGAGATCGCTCGACACGGCTATCCAGAAAGAACGGCTCTGAAGAGCAACCGTCATGAATCGAGCCGTGAAACCTACATCGTTACACATAATTGTCACTGTCACCTAGTTTGACATGTAAACCTTGCATCATAGCAATGTGCACGTCTAAAAAGTGAAAATAATGAAGTTTGGCTGATTATGATACTTCAGTCAGTCAGTCAGTCATTTTCTGAAACCGCTTAATCCAATACAGGGTCGCGGTAAGCCGGAGCCTATCCCGGCAAGCAAAGGGCGCAAGGCAGCGGATCACCCAGGATGGGACGCCAGCCCATCGCGGGATTATGATACTTGCAAGCGCAAAATTGATCAATGGAATAATGTTCACGTATACAGTACATTATATGTGTACTTTTAAATTTGTGTTTGTGACATTTCCTTTCAGATTTTGTTTACCTGTTTTAAAAGTCAAGTTATGGAGTTATCACGCGCATATGGAATCAATCTTCTTCTTTGCGATTCTTCGAAGCACGATGGTCAGCCTCTGGACATCGTTGTCTTTCAGCTTGGCCTCGATTGAAGATTTGTAAATATGCATTGTGTTTGTTAAACAACTACCTTTAATTAGATTATAATTGTTTCAATGGCTCTTAAAAAGTCCTCCCCAAAGGTATTTCCCAAAAAGCAACGAAGGTGTTTTACAAAATGGTTTAAAAGAATGTGAACTGATTTATTGAGTAAACTGTTCATCTCCAACACTAACAACAATTATTACAAGCACCTGATTCGAAGCTTTTATGTAGCCAGAACTGAACAACATTTACATCTCGAAAACATCATATCTACAGATAATAATTTCCTCGCATAATTATGGTGGTCTAGGTCTATCTTGCGGGAGAGATAACTAGTTCAAGTGACGAGCATTGCAAGCAAATTACGTGTTTTTCAGATATATTATTTGATCTACTTACTTGAAAGAGAAAGTGTTTTCTTGTATTCCTATTTTACCAGAAATGTTAATCTGATGGGGTAATACATGTTGAAATATCACTCTTCAGCTATTCACACGTTAGGTATACCATCTGAATGTACACAGCCGTCTGTGAGTTCAAGATCACAACCAGTAAGAAAAGAACGCGAAAATACCGTCACTAAAATAAGAAACCCGGGTTCGATCCCTGGCTCAGGTGCCTTTCTCTGTGGAGTTTGCATGTTCTGCTCGTGTCTGCATGGGTTTTCCCCAGGCACTACGGTTTCCTCCCACAGTCCAAAGACGTGCTGCTGCATAGGTTAATTGGCCTGCTGACTAAATTGCCTCCAGTGCCCTGTGATGGACTGGGGTCCCATCCTGGGTATAGTCCTACCTTGCGCCCTGTGTCTGCCGGGATAGGCTCCGGTTCACCGCGACCCTGTACGGGATTAAGCAGTTTATTACAATGTGTGGGATGGGGTGGGGTAAAATAAGACATCCCCCCGCCAATTCATAAGTTTAAAACACATCTAAGTTTGCGTCTCTGTCTATCCAGCAGTGGATAACACATGGTTGATGGCGATGATGTATCATAGTAACCATAGCATCTAAATTGTGAGGACTATGGAACAGCACTGCGTCCTGATAGAATTGGACGTCTTCCCAGCTGCTCTCCCAGTCCACCGTGAATGCCCCTTAAAAAAAAAACCCTTGCGCTTGTTAACCGTGTCATTTGTGGCATGTGTATCACATGTCCATATTCCTTGTGTAGTTTGGAAGATGTATTGGGCCTTTAAGCCTCAAGCATTTTAACCGAGTCTAAGAATGCTAAGCTTGCAGAATTGAGCACGTGGAAGTCACGTTGCACTGCGTCGAGATGGACGGACTGGTATGACAATGGCCCACTTTTACGAGACCCTTTGATAGACGATAATACCGGTTTACATCAGGAACAATAAATACTTGAAACACTTAGATGTGTATAAATAACCTTGTGTTTTACGTACGTACGACAGTAACATCAGTGTCTCAATCTTGTGTTGATTGTGATATTTTTAGATTTAAAGAGAGATGTTTTATTTGATACACACAGTACGCAAATACCATACATCCATTCATTGTCAGAAACCGCTTAATCCTCTACACTCTGCAGGGTGAGCCGGAGCCAATCCCGAGAGGCACAGGGTGCAAGGCAGGGCTACCTGTTACCTAACTGAGATTGCATTCCTCCAAACACAGTTACGTACTACAATTCAGTACTATTTATGCCGGCCTTCATTAAGAATGACGTTGTATAGATCTCAGATTTGTCAAGGTATTGACACATCTTTTAAAGATGGACAATGAAGCTTCCAAGGTGTACACGAGCTCTTGCTAAACAAAATATCGTCTAATGCTGCCCTATACAGTTGAATTACTGACTGCCCTGCTGCACTATGGAGTATTTGCAATTGGGGAGAAACATGTAGTGCGGTATAATGTGGATACTTCTTCCAAGATGTCTGGCTAGCATGGAAGAGTGGGCCAAAGCACGTTCTCGAGCTCTATCAAATCGAGGCCCTTTCACCAACAGTGGCATGAACACGTAATTGCAGGGCTACACCATTACCCTACCTTGCATTCAAAAGGGTGTTTGTTGTGTCGCAGGAATCCTGTAAAGAGCTTGCAAGCTCACTGGGCATTTCTGCTTAAAAAATAAACCTCTATCTATATATGTCGCTTTTCATGGCTCGATATATGAAATTGCTCATAAGAGCTGCTCTTTCGGGATAGCCGTCATTAACGTTCCTCCTGCCTGAAGATTAATGTTCAGAGCTATGCCTACCGGTTAGAGCACGCAGACAGTACAGCTAAGCGTGCGTATCGTGTGTGCCGTGCGTGTCCCGTCGGCCAGTGGGGAAGCCGCACAAGTGCTGCTACTGCGGCCGCAGCTACAAGCAGAGGAGCTCCCTGGAGGAGCACAAGGAGCGCTGCCACTCGTACCTACAGGGCCTGCAGGCTGGACACTTCCCAGGCATGGGCTCCTACACACGTACGCACGCTCGCGACACACATTCGTTTACGGCACGGAGGCGCACTGAGCCGTGCTGCCGCCTCACAGCAAGAAGCTCCGGGGTTCTATTCTCGGCTCGGGTGCCGCCTGTCTGTGTAGAGTTTGCGCGTTCTCCCCGTGTCCGCGTGGGTTTTCACCGGGTACTCCAGTTTCCTCACATAGTCCAAAGACATGCTGCTTAGGTTAAATGGCTCCGACTGGATATCCCCTGGCACCCTGTGATGGACTGGTGTTCCGTCCCGGGTATAACCCAAGTTATCTGCTGCTTACCCCTCCCTGCTGGACAACTATTAAAAAGAGCTGCACAGCTCAAGGGATTCTTGCAGCTTAAATACAAACTGACTGGCTGAATTATATATACGCAAGAGGAAGCACAGCCACATTCTTCCCTCAGTTTTTCAGAGCTTTGTGACCTTTGGATGAAAGGTCCCTTTCAAATGTAAATTATTGAGAACTGTTCTCAAGAGCTGCTATTTTAGGATATCCACATAGAGCATTCCTCCTCAGGAGACAAGGCTATCTCAAAAGAGCAGCTTTTGAGAGAAAGTCTCATTTATCAAGCCCTGAAAACCTACATCATACAATGTAAATTATTATTATTATTATTGCCACAGTAGCGAAGGTAGAGAAGGTGACCCATCATTGCTCATCACTCGTTACTAAGAGGCAACTGTGCAGATCCATCCCTGGACATTGTGCAGGGACATAGGTAAAACTAAACTCATAGATAAATTATACATCTATTGTTACTGCAGCTAGAGCAAATAGCGGTAGGTTTCAACAAACACAAAGAATTGTGTAATAAAAAAACACTCAGCCTTTGGGCATTACACAAAATCCATCAGCAGCTCCTGCATTGTTCCATCCATCCATCCATTGTCACAAACCGCTTAATCCTGTACAGGGTCACGGTGAGCCGGAGCCTATCCCGGAAAACGCAGGGCGCAAGGCAGGGCCACACCCAGGATCGGACGCCAGTCCATAACGGGCCACCGGGGGAAATTTAGTACGCAGACCAATTAACATAAGTAGCAGCATGTCTTTGGACTGTGGGAGGAAAGCGGAGTGCCCGGCGAAAACCCACGCGGACACGGGGAGAACATGCAAACTCCACACAGAAAGGCACCCGAGCCGGGATTCGAACATGGGACCTTGTTGCTCCTACATTGTTGTCCTCTTTTATTAGGTCACCATCTACATCAATTTGAGCAAAAGTGACTCATTGACAGAAGTGAGACAGAGGGATGAAACTTTGTCCTGTTTATTTTATTTACAGATTAAAAAATTAGCATTATTGGACTCTGAACATGTGTTAGACACGGAGGAGTACTTGTGCTGTTTAGGTGATTTTTTATTATGAATCATTCTGACATCTTTAAATCCACTCTTGACTATAAAACAGTGAATACATTGAGATGAGTACACCATCGGATTACCGTTCTTCACTGCTGTGTTTGTGTATAATTAGTCACGGCATTGTTGATTTAACTTACTGAATATGTTTCACTTTTTATTGGTAACAGAGTTTAAACGTTTTCTAATTACTTACATCTCTTGTTAATCTGTCCGCTAAATCCTAATCTTACCGTGTGGCCTGGGTAATGAGCATGCAACCATGAGCTTTGGCTGGCACTACTTTATGCCATAGCCTGACAATAGAAATTTGATAGGAGCTTGTTTCAAATATGCACTAAAATGTAATTATAATGAGTATGCCTATACAGCAATATGTACGCTTTTCAATATTTAGCAAACTGTACTTCTTTGGAAATTTCCGACTGTGAATATAAATGTTATTTCAGACAATGGGAATCATTCATGAATACACCGACATATACACCCACAGAGTCTGGCACAAAATACACATCCACCACATAAAATGGTACTACAGCGCATGTTCTATGCACACAGGGTGATACCACTCACCCTTACACAGTCGAATGCCCTGGAAAATGTACACACATAACCTTAATCACAAATTTCCAACAAGTTGAGGAATATTTTTCCTTCTATTAAATCACTCAGATATCTTGACTTATGGGCCATGGTTTATGTGTAAAAGTGCATGCCTTTTGCAACAAATAAAATAAATATTGATGGTTGCTCTTCAGAGCTGTTCTTTCAGGATAGCCGTGTCGAGCGTGTTGAGCCTGGAGCTGAAGAGGGGCAGGGAGTTGACATGCTATGTAAGCCACCCGTTTTAAATCAGTCACCTGGAGGAGTTCCATGACTGCCTCAGATATGAATTACAGTGCCAGTGATGCACTCGGCTTCACATTAAATTACTGTTATTTACTATTAGACTGTATGTGCATTAGTAGACACAAATGCTTTGTCGTCAAAATCATGCTTAAATATATAAAAATCGCTGTCTTCCTCGACATAATGCGATCGAAAAAAATAGGGGAAAAGTCATTAAATGTCACAGGTGCACACATTGTGCTTGTGGGAGTCTCCAGGAACCTGCAGGTTTTCTGATAACATAGATGTTCACCTTTATTCCGAAGTCCTTGTTGACACGTTTAAGCCTGTATACCGAATCCTGAGCTGATGACATGCCCTTACTATTAGCGTGCATAACGTTTATATATTTCCATAGATAGTTATCTGAAAATCGGTGTTTTCTATACATTCCCCTCTTAATTCTTGAACGGACCGCAAAGCGCTGCAAATAAAACAGGCACTAACCGAGTGAATCCTGCCTGAATACAGAGCCTGCAAATGGAAAATAGTTCCAGCTTTTTAGACTGTTTGTTGTGTTTTTACTCTATCCAAATTCACAATTAAAGCACATTGCATTGTTTACCATATTATGGCCCAGTGCAGTTTTATCTGTATCCTCTATAAATGTTTTCCACTATTTAACCAAATATACACGTACGGTAATACAACAAATAAAGCTGTAAGATTTTGGAATTAAACATCATATAACAGTCTTTCTTCATTGACTTTAATATCTCTAAAGCCGTTATTTTCAACGTCACGCTATTGTGTGCTGGTGTCACTCACTCTAAGTCAACCTGCATACTCTGTGCAAATATGATGAGCCTCTTTTCAGTTGAAAAGAAGATAATACATCCGATTGGACTCTCGCTCAGATAGTTAAAATATTGATCATCTAAATGATTCTGCACACACCTTAGTCAGGTGGCTCTAAATCCTGAAAACACATGCCCATGAGTATGATTGAAACTAACATTTTGCACAGTGTTGCTTCGTGTGTGGAACTATTGTCAATTAAAGGATGTTGACACAATACTGCACATGAGAAGCTGGGTGGTTGCAAATATGCATTCATTATCACTACCCACTTAATCCTGCAGAGGTTTTGCAGTGAGCCAGAGTCTATCCCAGCAGACACAGGGAGCAAGTCCGCGGGCTATGTCCAGGATGGGACGCCAGTCTATCGCAGGGCACTGAGGGCAATTTTGTCAGGCCAATTAACTTAGGCAACATGTATTTGGACTGTTGGAGGAAACCGGAGTACCCGGTGAAAACCCATGCGGACACACGGGGAACATGCAAGCTCCGCAGTGGAGGCACCCGAGCCGGGAATCAAACCGAGGTGCATCTTGCTGACGGCAGTCCTACTCACTAAGCAACCGTGCCATCCCTCGTTGCAAACAGTTCACATGTAAATCTGAGTTATTGCATGAAAATACAAACGGCGTGTCTCAGGAAAATTGCAAGTTGTTATACATATTTTTTCCATGTAACATTATTTGCACCTTTCATTGTATCTGCAAGTCACATATAACATGAAAATTGGATTCAAAATCTTAACTATGAATACAATGAAGAAGAAAAGAAAGCCCTTAGCTGCTTCCAAAAGCAACTATAAAACTGTTATTGTTATACATTTTGAGATCAGTGCGGATGCAAATTAATGAGTTGAGCTACATTACACACACGAACAGTGATCATATTGTGTACAAAACCGGTGCCTTGTACCTTGAGGTTATATGACTAACTAGGCAAAGTATGTTCCCCCTATGTTGCATCAAGCATGAACTTCCACAGCCAAAAGCTGCTGCAATAACAGATGTATAAACTCCAACGCATTACATTTCAAGACAAATTATACCTTCGATATGCTGCCAACTGGTCTTGGAACGTAGAATTCACCGGTTCACGTTCATCTGCCGGCTCGGAAGTTCAAACAATGGCCATATTTGATGGTTGTTCTTGAGAGCTTTCCTTTCGGGATAGCATGTGGAGCACTCTACCTTTCTCCCTCGCGACGTTTCACCTCCAACGTTAGAAGCATCCTCAAGCGTTTTAGTGTGTAACTTAATCGAGCGGAGTTATATATGTATGACATGTGTCCACGTGGCACCAGTGAAAACCTACATCAGTACAATCCCGCCTTTGTCCACAGAGCAGGGTACAAGGGTACACAACAATAAGTCAATCATCAGGTCACATGAGGTGGGATAAAGTGTGGATACTCCCACCTCTTTCGACGTCACCTCTTTCTATCTCTGGGCAACTTGTTGTACGAATGAGCAAATGCCTAAAAGAGCGGTGGTTCTTACCCTGCAGTGCACGCATCCCCTGGGGGTGCGAGATGCCCTTGCTGGGGTTCCGAAACATGCCACATTTTTGGATTTATTGTATTATATATGCACTTAGTAATAAGGGGTGCGAGAACATATTTTGAGAACCAAACGGGTGCAGGCTGCAGTAAAGGTTTATCACCACTGTTCTAGAGCTACTTCCTTATGTAGTATGGCCCGTGAAGATTAGCTATCAGTGATTCAGTTATTGAGGAATTTCATTGCTTTATCTGAGGTAATTGCATATAAACTTGCCTGTAAGTGTGAATTTGTGGCAGTGCGAAGTTACACAGCCCATAGTTTGGAGTCCGTGGCCTCACACAGGAGAGAGTCTCTGATTTTTCACTTGTGCCTTAGGTATCCAAACCTTCCCCATCTCCCGTGGTTTGTACGGATACGGTTATTCACTTTGTTTCCGTGGAAGAGGGAATCCTGGTAGTCCGGTTGCTTCATGCCCACGGATGGGTCCGTGATGTTTCGAGGCAAAATTTTGTGTCATGCAGCATTTGTGCCATAGTTTAAATCTATGCACAGAATCAATGCATTTCCTGGCAGACGATGGGTTCACTAAAACATACTTTTTACGTTGTACATGAAGGGACAGATATATGAATGAGACATTGTCTGCTTATCTATATTCTTATTTATATTTCAAGATGCTAGGTGTTGTGAATTATATAATTTTGTGTTGAACTATGACCCATATCTTAAAGACAGACGTCTTGATTATAATATCTGGCAGTTCGCTGATATTTATTCAAGCAAGCCTGTCTCTCACGATGAGACCCTGAATGTCAAAAACCAGTCCAGACTTTGCTTGTATAGCCGATGTGTTGCATGGAAAAACAGATATGTGAAGCACACATATTGTCTGCTTATCTATTGTAAACATGAAAGTACTTTTCACTGACATATTCAAGGAAGTATGCCTCCAGTACTGTATATTGCCACGCCTGTATACTAATGCGATTTTATGTTGTAGCTCTCGCAGGCGATGGAGAAATCAAAGAGCCGGTGTATACAACTGATAAAAACCTGGACAGGTCAGTGCTGTTAAATCAGCTGGCGTACAATGTAGCCAAGAGGAAGAGCAGCGTGCCGCAAAAATTCATCGGTAAGAATAAACGTGTGTCCCACGCCGCTTCAGCAGTAATCACATGACAAATAACTCAATTACTTGTTTTTGCATGCTAGCCTCTATAGCTCAGCAAACATGTTTTTAAAATGCTTTCCCACGTTTGTGTATTGATAGTATAGTTGCATTTCATTGTGCATAATAATACGTTAGTGTTATTTGCTAATTCGTTGAGCATCAAAAAGCATATTTACAACACGTGTTGCTGAAACCCTAGTGTTGTTGGCTGTCTTGCCGATGTGATGACTCTGTGGTGACAAACCTGCCTTCTCACTCTTATTCGTCGTGTAACCTTTATTAAATGGGTTTATATAGCATGCTTGTTATAGCAAATTCAGAATTACAATATTCAGAGCATGACCAAAGGTACTGACACGGCTTGTGCTTCGCTTTATGATACATTTGAACATTTAAATTGACTGTGCAAAGAAGGCGCCGTGTGAAGCATTGTGTGCCCTATGAACCCTCGCATTAAACTCCCATTCTGCAATGCCTCTGATATGAACCTCGGTCTTTCTCAAAGAGAAGGACCGGCAACCTCTCGCTCATTATTCTCTATACCTGCTACCCAACCTGCAGGTGACAGACAGCTTCCTCTCTCGATGCCACACCTGCAGTATGACATGAGCGCCGCCTTCGACAAGGATTCGCTGTTGATACAAACGCGTGTCATGGACCAAGCCATCAACAATGCCATCTCCTATCTCGGTGCCAAGACGCTGCGTCCGTTTGTGCAGCCCCCAGTGGGTCCAGTGTCAGAGCTGCCCCACGCCATCGCCGGCGGCTACCCCAACTTCTACACGCTTCCCACAGCAGATGCGAACCCCAGCAGCGATAGGGCCCTGAACAGTTACGTGGGTGCGGGTCGCCCACCCGGCCTCCCGGTCAGGGAAAAGCGTCCGGCGCTAGAGCACGCCACGTCGCCTAGCCACAGCTTGCAGGACAGCACGGACGCCGAGAGCATTGCGGAGGAGCACAATTCGACGGGACACCCGACCGACTATTCGCTGGCGTCGCGCGAGAGGCGCGCCGAGGAGGCCAGCAAGGAGACGGACTTCAAGGAGGCCATGGACGACGACAAGTGTAGCGACGACGGGAAGCCGCTCGATGACGGACGGGTGCTGAACGGCCTCGTGGATCAAGACACGTTCAGCGTGGTCAACAGTGACGGGGAGAATATACGCGCCTACAAGTGTCAGCACTGCCGAGTGCTTTTCCTAGACCACGTCATGTACACAATTCACATGGGATGTCACGGCTTCCGAGATCCTTTCGAGTGTAATATGTGTGGTTATCACAGTCAGGACCGCTATGAGTTTTCGTCTCACATAGTGCGCGGGGAGCATTCTGTTTGATAGCGAAAATAAATATGTTTTCTTTCCAAAGCACAAATTATTTTGCACAACACTGGTCATACTGTACGTGCACGCCTGCAGTGCTTCCCAACTTTGAGGTGTTTCTATGTCGCGAGCTGGTGAATGAGTAGGGGAATGTGTACATTTTACCTTTTTCTTTGACCTTTGACCATTGACCACTGCAATGCGAGGCTCTTTTTACATGGTTATGGGTATTTTTGCATCATATCTCTGACACCCATCTTCTTGTCTCTATAATGAGAAGTGAAGTCAAACATATCTTTTTAAGTAATGTTAAAGATATCTTACGCGGCTCTTTAATGCCAGTTTGATCGTAACACCGTTTGTCACATGAGCATAACTGTTAATGTAAAGTAACACTTAATCATCATCTGAAAACAGGAGTTTTATTAAGTGTACATATTAAACTATTATAATTCATAGGCGTCGCATCTAATGGACAGTTATTTAAATTGTTTTCTGGATGGCTAAGAGTAAGAGAGGCATAATTGATCATTTATATTTCACAGCCTGTTTTATTTTAAAGGTATGTGAAACTGCTTTTGTTTGAGCATTAATATGTTATTGCATGACTTGTAAATTTGACATTGTTTTTATACTTTCGATATTATAACATGGAACTCAGATGTGATATTTGGTCCTCATTGTTTGGTTATGTATTGTCATCTTTGTCATTGTGTTGATGCATTATCAATGTAAACGTTGCATGCATTTTCTAAAGGATAATTTAAACTGGTCACGGTTGACAACAAAGGAATAAAGTTTGATTAACCGGTGGACTTTTTGTTTTATAGTATACTCACAGAAGTTTTTAAAGTGTAAATGTAAATATACAATACGGTGACCATACTACTATATACAGTGAGGTACATGGATTTAAGTATTTATATATGTATACAGTGAAACTAATGTTATAAAACCCCGTGTGATTACCATTTATCAAGACTAGCATGCTGGTGTGTGTCTAAAACAAATCCTTATGAGTTAGAATGAGAATCAAGTGGACATTTTAAGCATGAACACTGCGGTGTGTTTTCAGAAAGCCATGGAATGTGCACATCGGCTTTATTCATCATATGTAGATTCAGTATTGATATTTTATTAGGACCTACAAATTTGACTGAAGTCTTTGACTTGCCTAATTATAACCAAATATTATGAATGTGTGTTTTTATCTCTCTCATGGAGCAAACATTATAGTCATCGCTAATAGACCATCCCCGGTATAACTATTAATGTACAACCTAGCATTGTAGCCAATGCACATGAAATGTATACTGTACTTCCATATGAAATGTCTTCTATAGTTTGTAGTGTGTTGCCACCCCTTGCGAGGTGGTCCCAAATGTGGTTTGGTGTATGACACGCAGCACATCCGGTACTCATGACCGAGTTTGCTGTTGGGCACAAGCTGCCGCAGACCATAACCAAGACCAAAACCTCCACTTCTAAATAACTACAAATGCCAATGCCAAACCAACACAGAAACCACCGTTAACACCTCAATGTTTTTTCTTCGACCGTAGACTAATTGCTTTAGACACTTCAAGCTGATACATTTAAAGTCTGTGTTTGCATGGCGTTTTCAAGGCTCCACATGTGTAGTCTGTTGCGTTGGGTAGCTGCCATTCTGACAGATACGGTTGCAATGCGTTATTAAAGGGTGGATTAAACACACTTGCAACAGTGGATATGGGATTAACATATAAATAAATAACACCGTCTTACCTCTTAGTATTGAGGAGAAAAATTGAGCATTTTTACCGGATCCAGAACCAGTTTTTTCTCGGATTGTGTGCAACATTCATCTAATTTTACGTGCCATAGTAAACGCGTGGATGATGCATTCAGAAACAGATTCACGACTAGCATTGCCATTGTCTGCTTTCATTATATTGCTGAGGGGATTTTGCACAGTAAGCTTCATTTGTACTCTTGTTTGCTTTTAAAGACACATCTGCAGCCCCATGTTCTAAATAGCTAATTATTTGTCATTTTGCCGTTATAATAGCTGAAAAGTGAAAACAACACTCATAACATTCATTTTCACAGGAAAGGAATGATTCGAACATCTTATGTTTAATGTGTAAAGGATCAATAACAATTTTGTGAAAATAAACACAACATAACTTTCAGGGCTTTAGCCTTAAAAAAAAAACCCAATATTTTCTACGAACTAAATGTGGGCTTCCTGTTTAAATGAACTATAGCAACATGCTTAAGAGTATATGTAATCTGTGAAGGAGAGTTGCCATTATGGTTTATGTGAAAGGGTGACCACTATCAAGATAAGCAGGAATAAAGCAGTTCTCTAGCAATACTACATATGCATTAGCTGTCTGAGTGCAACGTTTGCTTCAGAATTCTTTGCTCCTACAAATGCTTGTAAAGTCTCAGTGTCCCGTGCTTCCAACTTCACATTTCCACAAATAAATATTAACGTAGCTTCCATGAGTTGACCTACTACATTATTTTAAAATATCTGCCGTTCACATCTATTCGCCGTTATATTCAGCAAAATATTCTATCGGATTTCTGGCACTGGATTTTAAGAGTTCACTCAGCAAGTATTTGAGTCTGCTGGACGCTATAAAAAGTATTTAACAACATCTGATAGTTTGGACTGTAGTATACACTGAATTTGAAAAGATGACACAGATTTATGTTCTTTAAATGTGTTTGCTTAATGCTCCAGAAAAAATAGTGGGGGGGCGGGGGGGTTGTTAAAGGAAGTTGCTGCTTCCGTAGCTTTCGGCTGCTGGCTGTGTGGTGTTGGTGACGAGTTATCGCTGCATCTGATGCCTGGGAGCCTGTGTACACATTGAGGTTCACATTTAGTGATCAACTTGCAGTTTGAGAAACACTCGTCTCACGCCCTTTTTGTCCTATTTGAATTGAATGAAATAAATGTTTACAAATACATTATTTTGAACATATGTCTAACAAGTTCTTGTTGTGCGGTGTTACTTACTATAATGGTGGTAACTGGACATGTGACGAAGCTTCAGTTTGTCAGTGCAATACCGCACCGTGTTTCAAACTCACACGTTTATTTAATCTTTCACACCATGTGCTGAATCCTATGCTTTACACAACTACTGAAAAATACCTGTTTCCATAAACCTACTCAACCTTTCACCCATTTTTTTATTATAAATTTGAAATTACGATACACTGTACAAAAAGTTTTGTAGAAATAAAAGCCTCAACCAGGACAAGAGTATTCCCATCAGTTTCCACACTTATTATACGTGAACATACTTGGGTATGTTCAATAGTAATTTGAATAACTGATCGGCACGGTGGCGCGGTGAGAGGCACTGCCGCCTAACAGCAAGAAGGTCCCCGGGTTCGAATCTCGGCTAGGGTGCCTTGCTCTGTGGAGTTTGCATGTTCTGCCCGTGTCTGCATCATGGGCTTTCGCCATGCACTCCGGTTTCCTCCTACAGTCCAAAGACATGTTGCTGCATAGGTTACTTTTGCCTGCGGATTAAATTGCCCCCGGAGCCCTGCGATGGACTGGCGTCCCATCCTCGGTGTTCCTCTGCTTTGCGCCCTGTGTCTGCCGGGATAGGCTCCGGCTCACCGCGATCCTGTACAGGATTAAGCGGTTTCTGAAAATGGATGGATGGATAATGTATGTATGTACATGAAAATAAAATCCCATAAAATTCAGCTTTTTCCTACAATGTTTACAGTACATATAGATAGCATAGCAGTATTTGGTTTATTTTTTTTCATTCATTTTCAGAAACCGCTTAATCCTGTACAGGGTCGCGGTGAGCCGGAGCCTATCCCGGCAGACATAGGGCGCAAGGCATGGCTTATACCAATGACGGGACGCCAGTCCATCACAGGGCACCGTATTTGGTTTATGTGTTTTTAATATATGAGGTTTTTTAATAGTCACTACTTTTGTGGTATTTCAATTTTAAAGCACCATTGCCTTATACAGTTACCTTCAATGGAAAATAAAGACCATAATTAGCTTCATCAGAACACAATAAGAACGTATAAACACATTACTGTGGCTTTAATTTTGACCTCTAATTTTATCACATTAACTTAATTTACCAGGAATAATTTTGTATTTACCATGCAACGCCCTTATCTGCATTACCTAGTTTTGCATGATTAAGATCCTCATGATGGAACAGGTGATGAAATAG
>JAZEWU010000005.1:4518206-4563611 GCA_036362915.1 Geotria australis
CTTTTAATGAGGGTTTTACATTTCATCTGCATAGCCACATTGAGATCACAATAGCCTCAGCTAACAAAAGCAAGAACTAAATGTTTTGTAACAAAGGCACCGAGGCATGGGGCTATCAGACGGCTTGATGCTTGTCATTGAGTTTAGAGTCTTTATTTTGGTTATGTGGCTTGTCAGGCATTTGTATTGAAGGTAAGTTATTTAGAACATCTTGTATTTTGCCTCCTGGACAATACCGGAATCAGAATTTAAAAATGCTTCAGTTTAAACATTGTGGGGATGTTAAATAAAAGGGTATTGTTACAAACTTTAATGTTTCCCATAGGATCGCAAAAAGTATGAATCACCCTCTAAGCTAATACAACCACAGAATAACACATCCTTGTAGTTATTTGACAAACATATGTTATGAAAACTAATTTTCCAGGAATGAAATGATCGCTACAGAATTCACTGACATTTCTGCGCACAACTTATCAACAGGACTCACCGTGTCACAGTTCCTATATTTTATTGGAAAAGTGACAGAAAGATTACCGGCTTTATGCCTATATCAATATTGGAGGTAATTCTATAAACAGCGCCTCCTGATAATTGGTGGCTCAAAATAGGCACACAATTGCCCGACGTAATGTTTTCCAGTTGTACTGCATGTTAGTCAGCATGGTGTCTGACGTTTTACTCTACGTACTAGGGGCTTCTTCAGTCCTCCAGTTTCACTCCGTGTGCTAAAGCGTACGGACAGATGTCAGACATCACGCAGACGATGCATTTCTTTTCCGCCACCTATTTTCTTTAGTTGGATAAGCTGGGTGTCAACAGTTAGCATTAAGGTTAAATGATTCCACAATGACTAGGCTATGACATTTCACAGAAATTTCAACAACTGATAAATCACAAACATGTGGGCCAATTACATAGAAAGGGTGATATCTGGAGAGAAAAAAGTATTGTGCGAAAATTTATAGGGTGGCCCTTATGTTAGTTTTTCGTGAAAATCTCAGTAAACCAACTATTGCAATAAACTAATATTTATATTAGGTTCAATTACCTCCAGCCCCTTATAAGTTTTAAAAGTAAATGCTGAAAGAGTTCTGCTTTTGGGTAATGGTAACCCACTAAACTTGCAATACTGAGGTTGCTGGTTCGATTTCCTCGCAGACTACTTGAAAGTATGGGCACGTTTCTTAAATGTCCTTGCCTCTGTTCACCCATCAGTATATATGGATACATCATAGTTAATCAATTGCAGGTGGTCTGTGGTGGGGTAAAGTGTGGGTACTCCCATCTCTTCCTATGTCTGGCCAGAGGGGCTGTCGAGCTGCTTCCTGCTGAAGTTTGATGAAGATTAACTATCATCAAACATTTTATCAGACCTGGGTTTTAGTTATGAGTGGGACTTTTAACTTAAGAATGCGCAGGAGAAAATGAGATATTCTATACTGGGATTATATGCCGAGACGAGAAATTGGTGAAGCCAATCAAAATTGACATCCCAAAAAAATTGCATCTAACACATCACTGTTAAAGATAATGTAGCTGGGTGTAAATTTGTTGCATTATATCCACATTCAAGCTATAGTTCTTGGAAGTGTTGTTTCAGACATTTCCATTTGCAATACTGAATTCAACTAACCACAGTCGTGTACGTAAATAACCAAGATTTAACAATGCCACAGTGCAATGTTGCGTTTAACCCCACTGATTGCACAAACTATTTCCCCAGTAAAAACTAGCTAACAAGCAGAGCCGTAAGAATCACAAGAAATGAATTAAACTGGCCAATAATTAGCGAACGGTACTATACTTCAAAAGACAACATAGGCCGATTTTGGAACGCTTCATGCTTTATTACCTTTGTGAAGCCTATTTTGATAGAGTATTGCACAGCGTGTGCTGTCTCTCCAATGTTGCTGTGAATTACTTTGTCTAAAGTGTCACCTTGTCCGAATTCTTGTTTATTTTAGTACTTTCATCATCCAATCTCCGTGTAGCTATTCAATTTTTTAAAAGTTATTTACTGTTTTAAAACAAAATGGTACTTAGGCCTTGCACTGATATCGGTTTTCACGGCTCGATGCATGAGAATTGCTTTCCAAAGCTGTTCTTCTGGGATAGCTGTGTCGAGTGCTCCCCCTCTCTCCTTCGTGACGTTTCACCTCCCACGTTGGTGGCATCCTCAGGTGTTCTGAGCCTTATTTAAAGCTGGCAACAATGTTATGTTTTGTTAATTCGTCTTTTTCAGAATCTGAATGGAATATCACAGCCACTAACTTTATCAGATGTTCCACAGTCATCCCAATAGGAATAAACGTTGCGAAATTTTACAATTATAGAGGCTGCTTGCATTTGGCTCATGATAGAGGAAAACACATTTATGTAAAGAGTGATAAACACTTGCAGAATTTCATTCAGGACATGGACGGAAAACATAAGAGAATAAGTATCCCTAATGCTGGTAGATAGATGTTTATAATTACAGCAGAATAAACCTGATGAGCTTGCAAGCTCTGGAAGTAGGATTCCTGCGATACAGCCAAGCTTATAATAAAGAGCAACATGCCAATGCTCGCAAAGAAGCAGTGTTTAGACATTGTGAAATATGGATCAGAAACATGAGTGTTAATTAAAATGTATGGAAACTTAAAATTATGCAAAGAAGCAGGGAGAGGTGCACATATTCAATTAAGACAACAGAACAAATACATATATTAGGGAAATGACAAGGGTTTAGACATCATTTTGAACGTAATGAAAAGTGGGCATGGGTGGAACATTGCGAGAAGGGATGGCTGGTGGTCGAGAATAATGAGTGGCTGCCTATGGTGAGAATGCACCTAGTCATGCTATGACGATATGCAGGTGCTAGGCGGCTTGCTGTATCGGAGGTCCGTGAGAGATGGCGATGGACGCATTCATCCAGTCATAGGAACATTGCTTATTTTGTATAAGGTCAGGGTAGGAATGGACTACAATTGTTGTGGTCCTTTGATCCTTCATAGCAGCTGGGAATGGTGAAGTACTCTACGTTGATACTTCATAAATCTGTGCTCCACTCCCAGAATCCTACAATTCGTGGCAGCCCCACCAACCATCTAAACTCCCAAATTCTGTGGGGGGTAAAATATCTAAAATGTGTTTTTTTCAGAATTGAGTTACGCATCTGAAAATGTTTTAATTTGTGTTTTATGATGTTGTTACTAACGACAATGTAATAGTATTCACTTACAACACTCGGATACATTTTCCAGTTTCCTTCCTGGCATCTTAAGACTGTAGAGTGCACATTAATAACAAGATGTGTCGTTCGTGGTGGTTATCTCCTACACCCACGGAATGACCATACAGCACAAAATGTTCACAACTAAGTAAAACGGTGCTTTCTGTATATTTTGGAATAAGCGATTGCACTTAATCACCTGTAGATCAGTGCCACCACCCGTTAACCTGCCGTTTGGAGTCATTTCCACAGCGATACACTCATGCTATACAAGACGAACCCGAAAGTCATTCGTTAAGAACAATAGCGCCCTCTGCTGGTTGAGTTCGAAACTGTGGCGACAAATCATATTAATACACTTGAAATGAACGCCTTAATGACGCGACGGCGAGGGGTGTGCGCATGCGGTCTCTACGTAGCGTTGACAATAACCTGGGTGATGGAATAGGGTTGCCTCCATTGGCTGAAGCTGTTCTGAGATTTCTTTGAATGTAATGTCTTAGATTCTTAGAACATCCATCCATTTTCAGAAACCTCCCAATCCTGTACAGGGTCGCGGTGAGCAGGAGCCTATCCCGGCAGTCATAGGGCGCAAGGTAGGACTGTACCCAGCATGGGACGCCAGTCCATCACATGGCACCACCTTATAACATCTTTCTTAAAATCCCCTGGGTAGCTTAAAATAGTCGATGCGGATTCCGGTCGACACCCGAACAATCCAGGAGCATTGGCAACCCTTGGCTTGGGTGACAGCCTTCTTGATTGAGGGGCTGCCATTCATTAAACACTGGTGTTGGACTATGAAGAATTAGTGCAGGCATTCCAGAACCCGCACCCAAAAACGAATTGGTAAAACGTGACTGACCCACGTATACATTCTGTACATGAACCACAGACGTGTAATATCACATTTTCTACATTAACGTGCGCAAATCAGTTAAATATAGTGGAGTCGTAGTTAACGCAATCCGCCACAAGTCCCACGACAAAGTTTCATTTAATCCCCGACCATTTACATGCACATTTAAAAGTTGTACTTTGAGGTCAAAACTGTAAACCCTAGGGATACCAAATGCATAAACAAGAAGTAACTTGGAACGCTAAAATGCACTTGGAATTGTCCGTACACTTGGCAGATGCGGCTTGCTGGCCTCCAGCGGTGTTTGGTTAAGTTCTTAAGTCTCAAGTGTGCTTGACATACGATGGGACTTGCATCACATTTGACAGGTCACCCCATTGCAGCTATTCCTGTGAGCACGAGTTGATTTTCAGATTTGGTCTGCAAGGGCCAACAGGGGGTGATGAGTGCTACATGTAATCCCAATTGAGAAAGCTGCATCGCCAATAATGCTTGCAAACATGTCGTAAAACAGGGATTTTGCCCGTTATACGATTGTAGTACATTGTGGAACATTTCACTTCAAAATCCAACAGAATCCCAATAGGACCTCAACCATATCATTCTGAACAATGTAGCTTATATCCACCCATGAAACCCATCTGGTATTATTGACCATTCAATTCTATGAGCCATAAGTTATAATACAGGTACTTCACAATGATAAGAATGCTTTGTAGACGACTCCCAAGCATGACTCGATATGGCAAAAAGCAGCTTAGAAAATTCTCCCATACTATGGAAACCCCAGTAGTGTTCAACCAAAAGATTATGTTATAGTAAAAGTAGGCATGCATTGAAAACAATCCACCTTATCCAACCCATTGTTTTTATAAAATATTGTATCCACCTTCTAAGGTATAACCGGGCAAATAAAAGAGCAAGACAAAAAAATCAGATCTTTAAACGTTTATTGAACATGAGTTGCTTCCACAATCCTCCGTGGTTTACACCGGCTTTGGAGGTGGTGGCACACGAGGAGCCTGGGCCTGTAAAAACAAAGTGAAGAAAAAAGTCTCACAACAGAAGATTTCCAGTTTTGCGCTTGTAATTTACATTTGACGTTTGTATTTAGCATACAAATAAACCTAGAAGACGTTTTCTAGCCTTAAAATTGGACATTTTTGCACAAAACATGGTGTTTGGCTGAAACGTATTGTAAAATGTAATGCAAAAAATACGCTGAACTGCCAATGTGACCTACCCCAGCAGGACGGAACCTGGGTGGAGGTGTGCGGTCCTTGCGTGCCTCCCTCGACCTGTTCCTCACCACCTTGCTATGGATGGCACAGCTCACACAGTAGTGCAGCTTGGCATACAGCTTGGGAAGCACGTAAGCTGTGTGAAAAAAAATACACCAAAAAGTCAACGTTATAGTTTAAGAATATTCTCGAATACGGTGGAGGTGTGTTAACAATGCTTATTTTTTATGTGACCTAACCCATATAAAGGGATATACTATGGATAGCATTGGTCACAAAAGCGTTCACGTTAAACTGGTAAAACATTTCAGAACTGGACAAAGTTATATCTTAGTTAAGTAGTTGTAAATGCAATGCCACCGACTCAAAATAAAGTGTGAACTCAGTCATATTAACTGTTTTGACAGAAGAATAATACATCTATTAGAATGAATGCCGAGAACGCGGGTGCAAAACAAAACATGGGACCGTACACTCGAAGACGCTGGCCTCGGAGATATCACGCACAGCTGCAGCCTCCACAATGTTCCTGATGACAAACTTTTTGATCGCCTTGTCCTTGGGCACGCAGCGTGCGCAATTGGTGCAGCGCACCGGCTGCACATGGCCGCGGCCCTTCTTCGCGCGCCCGTTGTTCCTCCTCTTCTTCGTCTAGGCGAGACAACAGGGACAGAGGCACGTCAGATAAACGCAAACACTAAAACCAGAATATACAGTTTACTTTACAAAAACGAATTCCTTGCCAAAAACGCACTCGCATTATTGTCCCAATCTGATTTTGGAGACAATCCATCTTAGTAAACGCACTTTCAGAATTACTACTTCTCAGGTGTAGCTTCCCATGCAATGGGGTTCAGTGGAAATTTACCATAATGTAACTTTTAACAATGGGAACCTCATAACCGTCTCTCAACACTATGGCAGTCACAATTCTATCCACGAAGCGTAAGAATGATGTTCAAACTTAATCAATTAAGTACATATATTGCGGTGGAACTCAAACTTGATGAAAATGGCACAGGTGACTTAATTTCCTAATATTGAGAAACTAACTTTGGTGGGGTAGGTAGACATGCTATGGCATCTACGTGGTGAGGCGTATACTGTAAAACAAGCCAAAATACACAAAATGACAGGAGGTACAAACAACACCTGCACTTTTAGCTATTCATAATGGTATATGATGTTGACTTCTAGGTGCCATTTCTAAAAGAAGGCAATGCAGCCATGTGACAGGGTCGACTCTGAAATTCAGGAGACTCAATGAGATTTTGGTAGAGCTGTATGTAAAAAAAGCGATTTGACCAACTCGCACATATGAACACGAGCTACCGAGCAAAATAGCTATTTTAACATCAAGGCAACGTTCCAAAAGTATAAAATCGTCACCAATTCAGATGGCCATTCCACCTTCGAAAATGAGTCATCTCGTGAGGAGGGTTCCCACCGGTGGGCATATCGGTGCCCATCCCGCGGCAGCCAGCACCGCACGCCCATGCAACCAACTCGACTTCCCATAACGTGGTTCTCGTTGTAGCGACCCCGGAAGAGGCTGAGCCCAGCCGAAACGTCTGCTTTCATTGATGAACGGTTATAGTTTTAAGTCACTTAGTCATAACCTGTGGCTAATTCACTCGTACTTTAAAGTGTCGTGTTGAAACCTGTAGTGTAAAGTACAGTACATCGTACTCGCAGTTAAGTATAACGTTTTAACCAACAGTGTAGCTCGAAGAATATTACTGGTAGCATTTCGTGTAGTGGCATGTGGTGTTTAATAATAATGATGATCATTTATCGAGCGCTTTTCACCTGAGGGCCACAAAGCGCTCCACGGCTAGCTTAAAGTGCTGTCTGAAATTCTACAGCAGTGTTAGTCTATATTGCCACGCGCGTCGTACGAATATAGCAAGCGGACTATAGTGTATTTAAGAAGCAGTGTTAATCTAGGATTACGTGTAGCGGCGGTTGTTTGGTCTACGGTGGAAATTACGCATGAACGTAATTTAACACCGGCTTCACAATTACCTAGCAACCTTAGTAGCTGAATTAAGCACTATAATGCCATAGAGAACGTTGAGAATAGGATTCCGCAGTCAATTCATAACGGGTTGCATGGCCCCAAAAGCCATTCAAACTCTGAGTTTGCCAGTTACACGTAGTTCCCTTTCTTATTTTCTTTACCGCCACGACACGTCCCGATGTTTACGCCTCAGCGGTGGCAACTGTACATGCAACCCAAACGATGAACCACAAAATGTACTGAGCGCGCTTTCAAAGGGAACAGCAAAACAACGTCTCTCTCCTGAAGCCCTCTCATGGCCAGGAGACAATGGCACCGATCTCCACTTACTGCTGCCCACATTATTACCATCTACTGGCCACGTTACATTTTAAGCTGCTGCCCGCGTTACCTCTGCAGCTGTTGCCCACGTTACCCCTAAAGCTGCTGCTCACGTTAGATCCGAATCTGCAAGCCACGTTATTTCTAAAGCCCACGTTAAAACGTGCTGCCCACGTAACAGCTCCTGCTGGGCGGGCCGAAGCCCGCGCTAGGCCTCAACACATGGCCACCGCCTCCCGCAACACGACGAGACATTGGAAAACGCTGCGACGCATGAGCTCCGTGTGCGGTGTGACGATACGCCGAGAATTAAAGCTAGGACGCGGGGCAGAGGCGCGGCGCTTCCCGAGAACGCGCGGGGGTCGCGGGAGAGCGGAGCTAACGAGACACCCACCATGTCGCCGCGGAGTCTGAGGGAGAAAGGAGCGCGCAATGCACTGTGGGAGACACTCCCAACGCGCATGCGCGGCACGGCGAAATGTCCCGGCTCGCGGCGCGGCTGCGCTTTGTGATAGCAATAAAATAATATCGCATCGCCCCGGTTCGAGTCGCGCACAATGCGCGCGCTGTTTCGCTGTTTTAAAATCGTATTTTGAGGCAAGTTGACTGTGGGATTCTTTTTATCACGCGCAGTGTTACCACAGTAGAGGTGTAGGGTGAAGCTTGGCCGGCGCTACTTAAGCGGAACCGCATCACCGACTGGGATGTCAGTGCGCGTGAAATCGACTCTGAGCCGGAGGAGGAATCGATTAACTTTGAGGCGAGGGAGGAATCGATTCTGTGCAAGGTTCGCAAGCGCGCTGCTCGATTCCGATTAACGCCGCACGATTTCAGGAATCGATGACAGCAATCAGTCGGAGAATCCAGCCATCCATTAAATGATTAAAGGCTGCTTCGAATATACCGAAAGGTCGTATACAGGATTGCGGTGAGCCGGGGCCTGTCCCGGCAGACACAGGGCGCAAGCCAGGGCTATACCCAGGATTGTAACCCAGTCCGTCACGACACCGCGGGCAATTTAGTCAACAGGCCAATTAACTTATGCAGCATCATGTCTTTGGACTGTGGGAGGCAACCGGAGTGCCCGGCGAAATCCCACGCAGACACGGGGAGAACATGCAAACTCCACGCAGAACAGGTCCCCGTGCCGGTTCCTTCCAGCTTAAAAACCGATAGCTTAAAGCAGTTGTTATATTCCCTCCAGACGTGGTAAGACATTTTACCGGTAGATGGCACTATCGTCCCGTCATCTCAAACTCCTGCAGGAATGCTCATTTGGAGGTCACTATATTAATAATTGCATTTATAGAGTGCCTCCTCTGCGGTTAACCAAAACAATTAGGAGCGTTACGATTCAGCCCTCCCACCTACACAGTCAATATCCACCATGAAGTGCGTTTATTTTGTTCAGTTAAAATATATTCTACTGCTAATTTTGCGTTTGGAAATGTTTTGTCTGGTCAAGTTTTGTTCCTTGTGCCTAAATGTAATGTATATAAATTTTCAATAATTTTTTAATCATCGATTCCACACAAGCATGATTAAATCCATGTATCATAATTGAAATAATTAACTTCAATCGATTGATGCCTGATTTAATACGGTCAAATTCTCACCATATTAATAATTATTATTTACATTTATAACGCGCACATATTAATTCAATGCCGAAGATATTCATTCGACGAGAGAAGGACTCAGAGGCGTGAGGAAAGCATAGAGAGGCGGAGGAGGCAGCCAGGCGGTTTGCCGGCGCCATATTGACACACACTGCTTCCTATATATTTTGATGTTATCGGCCAAATTATTAATTAGTGTTTTTTTATTGTGGGAGGAAACTGGAGAGCCCGGAGGAAACCCACGCAGAACAGGAGGAGAACACACAAACTCCACACAGAAAGGCGCCCAAGGCGGAATTCGACCGCCTCGGGCAAGACCTTTCTTTCTGTGAGGCGCAAATGTTACCACTGCACCACATTACACTTTTTAAACTAACAATTCTGTTTTCCTAATAGTTTGTGCTCAATTCATGTGCTCAATGCGCATACTGTGCTTGCATACATGCTGTATGATGTACTTTATACTAATAAATACAAACTTTTACACGTGCTACCCTTTTGTCAGTGCACGACTTGATGAAGGGCTTTCCACGATGGCACGATGTCAAGCCCGCGATACCACAATTCATCTCGTTTGTACACCCGATTGCATCTCTGCCCCATCTCCACGGGAGTCTACGCCTTTGGTGTTCATCTCTACGTCGGCCTTCAGCAATCACCAGTCTCATCCACCGGTCATTATCAGCCACGCTCAAACTACTGGAAAAGTTCGGCTAAGTCCACCTTCACCCCTCCATGGTCCTGTGGTATCACAGTCGACCTAACCACCTGCACACAAGTTGATTTCGTCGCTTTGTGGTGGACGCTCTTTTAGACGCATCGCATCTTTGGCTGCTGCTCAGTAGTTACCCTCATCCACCGCGACATTATTGGACAACAACTCGCCGACACACGGAGGGGAAGTGTGGAGATCTTTATTACCACCGACAGCACACTATTCCGCACCAGCTGTCTCATCAAACGCCCAGCCCCCACCTCTGGTCCGGTCCCCCACACCTGGATGACGTCACCCAGTGGTTCCGTGAACAGGTGTGGCCTCCACCTCTTATCCCGTCCACAGGTTGGCGCAGTGGTAACATCTGTGCCTCGCAGAAAGAAAATCTCACCCGAGGCGGTTTGATTCCCTCCTCGGGCGCCGTTCTGTGTGCATTTCGCGTCTTCTCCCCATGTTCTGTGTTGGTTTCCTGCAGGTTCTCCGGTTTCCTCTTACAACAACAAAAACTAATGCATTAATTGGCCGATAACATCATGATATATAGGACGCAGTGTGTGGAAAAATGTTGACGCCGGCTCACCGCGTGGCTGCCTTCCTCCCTCCCCTGCATCACACACCTGGGTGACACCACGGTTGGATGGCGTGGGGCGTGCAGGTGTGGGCACGCGGCCCGTGTGTGTCGCCCTTCTTTATGTAAGTGACATTCAGTCTAGCGACATGTCCAAGCAGCTTTTATTAACACTCAAAATTATATCCAACCGTCTAACGTCAAGCATGCATGCTTCTCTGCACACATCAGTGTATCAATAATTTTAATCAATATCCATGTATCTGAGCCATGTGTCAGAAGAGCTTAGATGCACCAATCTAAAAGTTTTTTGTGATCAAGTTCGGCTAACTAAATGAATTCCAGTCCCTCCATATATACTCTATAGTGTTTTTCAGATGTGCTTCAGTGATTGATATCTCCAATTGATGGTTGCTTTCCAAAGCTGTTCTGTCGGGATAGCCGTGTCGAGTGCTTCCTCTCTCTTCTTCGCGACGTTATGCCTTCAACGTTGGAGGCATCCTCAGGCATTGGTGGCGAAACGTCGCGAAGGATAAACGGGTTGCGCTCGATACGGCTATGCCTAAAGAACAGCTTTGGAAAGCAACTCTCTGTACATTTACCCATTGTTGTTTTTTTTGCCAACATGCTGCACCTCAACGAGCACAGTAAAAAGACAACAGTTCGGGATTGTAATTATTTCCGTGAAATATTTTGAGTTGTTTAGATTGCGTACGATGTCCTTATCCTGGGACAAATAAACATCGGTATACACGGGGGAGTTCCCTTCATTAAATGGGAGACAATGGTACCACTGCTTGTACACGTATTTCCATAAACAAGAAACGGGAGTGAGGGCGGCACGGTGGCGCGGTGCGTAGCGCTGCTGCCTCACAACAAGCAGGGGCCGGGTTCGAATCCCGGCTTGGATATAGCCCTGCCTTGTACACTGTGTCTGCCGGGATAGGCGCCGGCTCACAGCAACCCTGTACAGGATTAAGCGGTTTCTGACAATGATGATGACGTACAAAGGGGATGAGTAAAATAGACACAAGCAATGGGCACATTGTTTTTAATCCTATCCATAACTGCTACACATTATAATAAACTCCGTTATATAATTAAATCGTTTACCAATTATTTTGAAAAATGTAACTAGATATACGTTAATGTGTTTGAAATATACGTCTTGTGCTTTGCTGTTGATTTGTATACTCGTGCTGTTCCAACAGTTCTAAGATTTTAGAGCACATTTTTATTACACCTTTAGGCGTCATTAAGTTGCAAATTGATATGGAGATTAAGAGAGTGGTGAGCGGCCAACAATGGAATTCCCACTTTATTAAAAGTTCATCTGAATAAGCAACTCGGGCTTAACATGTTTGGATCAATGGTACATTAGCACATGATTTGTAAAATGTAAAACTAGTTCACATGGATCTGTGATTTTATTCATAAATTGTTAACCACTCAACCGTAACCACGTCTAATTATAGGAACAATAGATGTTTAAAGAGAAAATGCAATGTGTTTACATTTTATCTAGCCTTTCTTTACATAATGTCGAGAGATACTGCCCTCATCCACATTAACTAGTGGCCCCCTGTGTGTCCTGTTAATTAATTCCAATGTAAATCACTGTAACCCGGACAAATTAAGCCATTGCTTGTAAAACCTGTGCCACAGTAGCAGTATCAATGCCTTGTTCTTATACAAAACAAATGTACTCGGAACAGGGCGGCATGGTGGCGTAGTGGGTAGCGCTTCCGCCTCACAGCAAGAAGGTCCCGGGTTCGAATCTCGGCTCGGGGTGCCTTTCTGTGTGGAGTTTGCATGTTCTCCCCGTGTCCGCGTGGGTTTTCGCCGGGCACTCCGGTTTCCTCCCACCGTCCAAAGACATGCTGCCAGGTTAATTGGCGTATTGACTACATTTCCCCAGACGCCCTGCGATGGACTGGCGTCCCATCCTTGGTGTTCCCCTGCCTTGCGCCCTGTGTCTGCCGGGATAGGCTCCGGATGTACTCGGAACGCGAGGAGTTTTACAGCTAAGACTCGGCCGTCCAGTTTAGGAAGTTGAGGGTCGATGAAGTGAGGAACCACTTCTCGGTATTAATGATAGATAATTCAAATGCAATCACTTCAACAACCACTCAATTTGTGCTACCATGCTGTCACACTCGCGCAGCCAAACATAGCTTTATAGAATTTAGTTGTAAAATGTAATAACCAGTGTAAGGGATGACAACTCCTTTGTATATGGCCTGATCTATTGCTATGCAGTATCGCCTTTTGGGATGTGGCAGAATAGCACATTTACCAAAACATTAAAAGGCTATTAAATATTCAAGCTTTTATACCGTAGAGCAACCTTTTAAAGTGTATACCCATGACGATAGTTATCTGTAGCGTTTCCATTTGCATCGTACGTACTTTTGCTTTTGGAGGCTGCATTCTTGAATTTGTGCCAAGAGCACCTGTCTCCACTTCTCACGTGAGTTATTTTCAGCCGCATTAATTTATGAGTGAAACTATAGTTACTATCTTATATTGCTTTGTGACCCTCGGGTGAAAGGCGCTATATAAATGCTATTATAATTATTATTGTCAACATTTGGATAATTGCTCTGATAATCGCTCCTTTTATCAAAATTCCATGTTTTATAAAAAAAATATATATAATGCTTTTGTGGATGTCACGTTACCATGTTAGTGTCATGTTACGTGGACCTTGAATTCAAATGGTTACAATTCAACGCGTATACAATATGCAAATTATACTGTGTGAACCAGCCAACCCAAATTAAGTGTGATTAATATTCTTGTAAATGCCCGTGGAATGATTAATATGACAAATTGTCGTAACAATGATTAATTAACTAATAGTATTGGTTTATTGTATGTTTTGTATAAAACCATAGGATACAGGGTGCATACCAATTCATGCACATCAACCCCCATGGCTAGGGAGGCTTTCATCTGGCAGTGGATTAAAAATGGACTGTACAGTACTGTAGTTACTTTCATCATTACACGGTTTATAAAATAAATACAACAGTTTCAATAAAATACTCTTAATGTTCCTCATACATTTTGCCTCAAGGAACAAACGAGGAATGAATTGCGCATGTGTTTCAACTACTTACACATTTTGAAGTACCTTGTTAAGTTCCCATTAAAATATTCAAGTTTCAAACATCTCTTTTAAGCCGGACAGATAAAAGCGTAGCAGTATTTATTACATTTGGAGATTCGTTGGTTGAACCTTGCCACGTTTTTTGACGTCAATGTAAACAAATCCTGTCTGCCACTCCACATAGAGGCTATGGGTCCAATTGGTGTAGCTATTTTAGCCATCATTCTCCCACTATAATTCATGTGTGGGCAATTCTGCACAAAATACACCCATTCCACCAAAACTGCAACGAACAAAAGTGACTCAGGGTTAGGATAGAGCGAACAATGGCAAAGAGTTTTCACAATTATGCAATTGTGCCGAAGTGTTTTGCCAGTGACAGAATTGCGACGATCACGATCTTCTTCTTTGCGATTCTTCGAAGCGCGATGTTAAATTACAGTTTCCCATTTTCTTACACAGCCCCTTGCATTTTCATTGAACTCCGCAAGGTCTTTTGAGCTGCAGAGGTTGGGTAGTAGAGCACAGACAAGGCAGTGTTCCATAGTATGGTCTGCTTCTCCACATTCGCAGGTGGTTGGGCCGGTCTTGTAGCCCCATCTGACCAAAGCATCTTTTGATCGTCCCGTTCTAGTTCTCAGGCGGTTGAGTGTCTTCCACTGAATCCATGGTGCATCTGAGCCAGGAGGGAAGTCTTCAGCAGGTGGGATTCCCATGCCAGTTGCAGGAGGGTCACTCTCAAGCTTTTCTGTCCAGAGCTGGAGTCTGGTTTCCCCTCGATGAGGGTGTGGTTGTGTGGGGGCACTGAGAGTGATCCATTTTGCACAATTTTACGTATATTTTAAGTGCCTGCATTCCACAACTTTTTTCTCCGCATTTCCACCTTAGAGAAAGTTTTTGGTGCTCTAGGATTGCCAGAAAGTAGCAGATCGGATGCTGACATGCACATGATAATGACATTGGTGATGGAAATGAAGATGGGTATGATCTTGATGTCAATGATGATAAAGGAATGTCGATGATACGTGGATATTGCAGATTATAATTTTGATTGTAATAAACGTTGTTGCTTCTGTTATTGTTTTTGTTGCTAAGACTCTTTCTTAAGAGCATCTTGCCTGTGGGATAACCCATGCTTACAGGACCTGGGAGTGCATAATTTCAGCATCATTGATGCAATAAAATCAAACTCTGAACAGGGTTTCGACAGTGTCTCATGAGCAGAGTCAGGCTTGCTTGAATCATTGCTGGTGAACTGCCGGATGTTGAATGCCAGGACCCTTTCTTTAATATATGGGTCTTTAAGAATGTGGGTGGTTTTTTGCATAAGACACAGAAGCTGTGTTTTCTGCACACTTTTTGTATGTTGTATTTGGCTTGTAGTTTTCCAGGTGTATGAACCTTGTGATTTCCTCCCACAGTCCAAAGACATGCTGCTGCATAGGTTAATTGACCTGCTGACTAAATTGTCCCCAGTGCCTTGTGATGGACTGGCGTCCCATCCTGGGTTTAGCCCTGCCTTGCACCCTTTGTCTGCCAGGAAAAGATCCAGCTCAGGCTTAAGCGGTTCTGAGAATGGATGGATGTTATACATTTGAGCATTCAAGAGACAACATTTCCTAACACAGTTATACGTGTTTGGATTTCATTGTTTACTCATTCATTTTTTCATTCATTATCAGAAACCGCTTAATCCTGTACAGGGTCGCGGTGAGCCGGAGCCTATCCCGGTAGACAAAGGGTGCAAGGGATGGCTATACCCAGGACGGGACGCCAGTCCATCACAGGGCACCAAGACTATACTTTCAAAGGAACCATAACTGATTTAAAGGAACCATAACTGCACGCAGACATGCATAGCCTAATCTTTGAGACAAGCTGGGCGCCCGGTCACCGTGGCGTGCTTTCTGAGAGCTTCGCGAAAGCCGCCAGCTACCTGGTTGATCCTGCCTACGAGGACAAACGAAATAATAGTCGTGTGTGCTTCTCGCCTTACCCCGTAAAGTTGCAGGCCACTCTGCCCCGCTGGACCGGCAAAACGGCTAGGGGAAACAACCTTGAGACTGATTTCATTGTTTACTGATTTCTCCATATTAGTGTGATTCTGAATTATGTTGCTTTATTATGATTGCTGAAGGTTATGTTTAAAACCACAAATTAGAATTGCAAAAGTAAAATATTTTGCTAACAATGAAGCGAATTTTCAATGCAGAGATATTCTATGGCCTATATTTACAGATCCACGATTATCTCTCCAGAACAATTAGAGTACCTGATTGAGTATGCATGGAAACATTTGAAATGCACGCGTTCCTGCTGACTGCAGACTTCCAGTGTCCTGTAATTGCTTCTCAGTAGGATTACCGAAAGAGATGTTAGTTTGAAACCACCGGGGGTAATGAGACGTTGTATGCGAAATAACGAAGAACAAAAGCTCTTTGTTGCTTTCGCACCTTAACTATTTCTAATATTTGCAGGCTTATTTTTAGTACGCCAAACTCATTCACGTGACAATGTATTTACGTGCGTGAACAAAGTCAAAGAACTCCCCTATAGCCTTAACAGACTGTAGGGTCAATTGCCGTTAGCGAGCACCTATGAAGGTCAACATGAAGAGGTGGGTGACCAGCACCACGTCCGGCCGCCTTTGTCTCCCTAGTGGCAATGTTTACACACCGCACTAGGTTCTCATTTAAGGCTGAGTCGACCTAGGAGAGGCCCAGGACCGGTTCTGAAAATCCTCACTTGTGTTGGCCTTGAGCGGGATTCGAACTCGGGTGGCCAGGTTTGTAGCCCAGCGCGCTCACCACTGAGCCACCGCTCCCCAATAACAGTTGCTCTGAAACGGCAGCTGTTGATGAGATACGAAAGGACTGGCCAATGCACACGTCGTTGATACTAGGTCATGGCAGTCGTGATCCCTACTGGAATCTGACCGAAAATCAAGATTCCATACACAGATGCGCGAAGCATTAAATGAGACATTTGATGCATGCATTATCTGAATACTAAATATAACCTTGCATATCTCCGAGGTCAACAAAATCCAAATTGCCTCGTGACACAGAGTGTTGCTACGTGTCTTTTATGACATTGTCTCCAACTGATCCAAATTGGCAAAGAAATGTGAAAGAGATAATTGTATATCTAAGGTTTTTGTTTCAGGACAACTGTAATAAGACGCCTTTTGAATAAACTATTTGAAGATGTAAGTGTGAAGTCTAAAATAATGCTGTATATTTGATATCGAGTTTAATATGTTTCATTCCGACTCAGCTGTGATTTTCAGGACTTTTCTTTGGGACAAAAGTCAAAACGTGAAAGTAATTTACTGCTTAAATGTACATTGAACTTGTTCTCATTTTCTGTTTACAGTCATGAGCCAGCGGGGAAAATTCCAGGTTATGTGGAGGATGAGTCCCTCCACAGGACACCACTGTAGAATTTCCACAACGCGGTACTTATTTTATTGCCCCTGTGGGGATTATTGGCTTGGTCAAACCTTAACCTGGATTGAACTCTCAACTCTCCAACTGCAAGCTACTCACTATCGTTGAGTCACTCTGGAATAATATCTGGGGTTTATTCAATGTGCTTGTATAATTTATTTGAATGATAATGACAAGGTGGAATGTTTTTTTAATTTTTGTCAAAATTACTTTATTTGGTAAAGTTCCATAATGCATTTAGGAAATAGCATTTAGAAAACTTAAAGTGCGTAATATTCTTAAAGTGCATAACATTCTACACAAAACCTGTAGCCATCCAGGACAAATTACATTGTAAAATAATATAAGTAAAAAATATATTTATGGAGAGAATCTCAATTAAAATTTCATTGTTGGACATTTTGAGGTTAAGGTGCTAGATAATGTGTAATTTCCCATCGTCCTGTGCAATGCAATTATAGCAAACATAAGGAAATTGCAGTCGTCTCTCTGCTGGTGGGTAGAGAACGGGGGACGTGGGGCAGGACATCTGCCAGTCTCCGCAAGGGTCATTATTACACCGCTTCATAGGAAGTGTAAATTAATAGATAATTTGATAGATATGACACGATGCAGGACAATTCATCGCAATTTATCATATGAGCTGATTATAACAGTCCAGAAAAGCACTAAGACCCTGTTTAGGGATTAATTATTTCAATCTTATTATGGGAACACATTTTACAATTTTGAACACTGATGAACAGCCAGTCACACAATGCTGACCAGAAATAGATTTCTGTATTAAAAAGCGGACAGGGACAAGACTGACCTTTTTAATTAATTCGAAGCCTTGCTGTGAGACACTCCTCTGTTTTGAGAAGCACAAAGTTGGTGTGAGCTCCACTGTGGCAAAAGGACAGCAAGCCGGCTTTTGCCATTTAATTGCTGTTATATTGTTTGCACCCATGCCACCAGTGACAAAAGTGGAGGGATTGTGAATAACAAATTGGCTATTCCAAAGTGACCCTTAAAAATGCCCCATTTGTCCATTGTGATTTCAACGGGGCTTCTTGCCATGATCTGAAGTTGACCTTAGGGCATTTGCAATGCGACAACAATTATGGTATGTGAATTAAAAAACGAATTAAAAGTGAAAATTGTGCGAGAGAGCACAAGGAGTATGTACAATTTTTGTTAGTTAAAAACACTTCGTTGCAGAATTCTGAATACACCCGGCTGCTGTTGTCCTCAGTATTTGTGATAAATGACAGCATTACAGTTGGTTAATGGGCACCAGCTAATGTGATGATTAGCTGTTAGTTTGTGGGCTGTGAATCACTTCCATCTAAATTAGAGCTATTAAGGCAAAACTATTTCATCATGCCCGTCAAGATGTCACCTTCCTGACAGCCATAAGCAGCACATAGTGGATTTTTTTTTTCCTTTCCTCGCACGGAATAAGCATCTCATATTTAAAATTGCACCTTTGGAGGTTCTGGGAATGGTACGCACACTGCCAGTAGCCAATGATGCAGGCACTGAGTGGTGTTTTGTGTTGCATTGCCGGCTGCCTCATCTATGCATTTATGAGCGGGTGAGCAGCGTTGTTTTCCACTCCAGCTGTGCGGTCAAATGGCAGCCCCATGAAATTAATGCACCGCGGCAAGTCATTTCAAAGTCAAAGCTCAGAGGCACATAGAGGAATATGGAGACATATGCAGTGTGCGACACGGTGGATTTTTATGTCATAAAATGTTGATACATGATTAAGTCGCATTGATATGCATTTCTACATACTACAGCTTTCTAAAGTCATTGTTTAATTTTCCTAACGTAATAAAAAGCACTATTTTTGTCTGTCAGCATGTGCAGACAGACACGTATTTTTTAAAGCATTGTCAAACACAGATCTTGTTTCTAAAAAACAGGTTTGCATAATGTATTAGTTACTATCATGTTTTTAAGACCTCTCCAAAATGTATGGCAATGCATATAGACAAATTATAAATATACGTTTATATTCAAAGTAAGCCCATCCATGAGTAATGTTGTAATAATATCTTTGAAAGACAACGTTTTGAAAGTGTACCGTGGGCTCTGCGTGTTAGTAATATACACCATATTGCCCCTAAGCTGGTATGACTTTTATGAGCTATCCACAAATTCTGCTTCACTTTTAATCTCATAGGGTATGGGTTCTTCACAAGGCCAATAACATCCGCGTGTGTCAGTCTAATGTCGCAGATCATCGTGTTTTTATTGGCATGGAGAGTGTGATGAAAATAACCTTGATATAGATCAGCTGCCAACATGTTCAGTCACGTTCACTAATTATACAATATGAACAAGTACTTTACAGCAAATATATAGTGTTTAATACATCACATGAAACGTATTTTGTACTGTCTGTATAATTGAATATCTTTCGTTTTGCACTGTGGACTTTCAAATATACATAATCACACTTTCAAGAACAAATGTAGATACAATTATATATTGATAGCTCTCACTATTTAGGCTACTTATTGCTATGTCCAGGACATGTTATGATCGTCCATCCATCATACATAGACAACTTCGCGTGTTTGTTCAAAAAAAATATTTAAAAAACACAAATATCCATGGCCAGTTCTGTATAGTTTTGGGGCAATATTGGAAACAAGATGATTAAAACATAACGTGTTTGTTAATAATAATAATCAGTATAATGCTGCAACACAAAATGAAACGTATTCCTCTGTGTGCACCATAAAACTCACGGACTCACACCTACGCACGTGCTTTGTCATGCATGCACTCTAATCAGTGTTCCAGTCATCTGGGTGAAAGCAATAGCATCGTATGATTTGAGTGCATGCGTGTGGGTGTGAGCCCACGTGTTAGAACTCCAGAGACCAGGACGAGTGTTATTTGTAACAGTGACCTGGGGGCTTTGCTCTGCCAGTAGGGGGTGATGATTGCAGTGTAAACCCATTTGAGCAATGTGCAATCTTCATATTTGGCAAATGCAGATCTTTTCGCTGGCACACGATGGCCGACTCTTGTGAATTACACCAGGGGATCTTTATGGTCCATTACGAAGCAGACTGTGCATGATATTATTCCGGTTATTACACCCACAGTAACGATTAGCATAGCTGCTGGATTCAAACTGTGAACCTCTGCAATGAGCGGTGGACGCTCTACCACGCGGCCACGTCACGCCACCCTTCTCCGTAAGTGCGTGCATTAATGAACGTGGGTGTAAATGCGTGCATTGGGACATGAAAGCTTGGGGGTAAGTGTGTGTTAGTGCATGCATATTAGAAGGTGCGTGTGTGATTATAAACGTCTGTGTCCGTTCACATGGATATAAGTAAACATGAGTTAGTGTAAGTTTGCATGCCAAATGCATTATATCATATGTACGTTTGCTTGTTTCAATATGTACACCTGTTTGTATCGTCGAGTGAAGATGCCCTCATTGGATCAAAGCTTGTTTAAGGCATATGCAGACTAACTTCTAATTCTATGATTAGCAAACTAACATTTTGAAGCCTCTTAGTTTCAGACAGAACATGTTATTTTGTCGACCAACTCAATTACGCTGAATGTGCCTGGTCTCAGCAGAGCTCAGCATCTAAGCACGATTTAGCCTTGTTATTACTTTAAAGTGAGGCTGCCTGGGTATACCAAGCGTTGTCAGATTGGGATATTAAAATGGTCATCATATGACAGTAAAGCAATGGATTATTGAATATATCTGTGTTAAGTGCTTTTATATGTGGGTTTTTTGGCTGTTTTCTGGTTTACTCCCACATGTGAAAACACTCATTCATGGTATTCAGCAACAGTTACAATGCAAGATCCTGATGATAAGTAAAGAGTTTTACTGGTTCAATAAAAATCACTTACAAAATAAATAAATTGGACAATCACATTTTTATAAACTTTCATATGAACGTTTTGTTATAAAGATGTTGCTGCTTACATATTATTTTTTTTAGTTTGTAGTAACCATCCTTGTTCTACATTGAAGCACATTTGGACCCAAGAATTTGTTTCACAAGTATGTGCAAGTGATTATTTTGCTTTACAGACTTTAAGTTATAAATCTTACTGACCTCGGTGCTCCTTTGCACCCAGTATTTTTGTAGGTAATGTGTTCGTCTAACATTGTATTCTCTGTGCTGGTTACACCGTGTTGATGCACGACCTTGCCATTCAGAACTTGACTGTGTAACAGTTGTTTTTGGTTTGCTTTAGTTCATGTTTTCCACTGTAACCTGTTTCTATTGTGTAACCAAGTCCATATTGAAAATGTACAATCATTGCCAAATGGGTTTTACCTGCACGTAAATAAACCAACCCTCACCATTAAAACAGGCAGAGGCTCTTCTATCACTGTCTGCTTCAAATGGTAACGTGTGGAAACAACTGGAAAAATCAACCTAACATAACTTGTATTCATATTTACAAAGTATGCAGCACAAATATGCATCGACAAACTGTATAAAAACATATTGGTTTTAAAAGCTACTTTTGCTGCCAGTGCACAATTTATTTCTGCCACACGCTGTTTTATACAAGATTTAGTTTGGATGTAATAGGTAGCAGAACAAGCAATTATCAAACATCGCATTTAGCAGCATGACAAAAAAATAATTTTCTCCAGGATGAAATAAAAAATCTTAGCAACAAAGGCAAGATAAATATTCTTCTAAAATTTCAGAGTACACGGACTGCCTGGATGCAGGACGTCAAATGAAAAATAATGCTATCTAATGAGATAAAATAAAACATAAAAAACTAAGAAGACCTCACAGTATGTGTCCACGATAACATTTCGAATTGTTAGACTGCATAAAATATAGTCTAAAATACTGAAGAAATGTGTCCATTTATTCTGGCCAGTCTGAGGGTACATTATACATTTTTTCTGGATCGAAAACATTATTTGCTGTCAGCAATGGCGTTGACTGGAGGGGGTTGGAGTGCAAGGGTTGTAGAAACCATGGCCCTTCACCCTGTCTCCCCTTGCCTCTAAGGTAGTTGATACGTGCCTTAAAGAATAACTCTAGGGAGAACAAAAAAAACATTCCTATGACCTCCACTACCCCCACCTACTGTGTAATGGCATGTCACTGAAAACCTTTTCCTTTGCAAGGCTTTATCTGATGCTGCCATTTTCTTTGGTTTGTTAACAAAACAGCGAAAAGTTGTCAATAAAATCATATGTAACCTCATAAAAACTTCATTGACAGCAAATTTCACTTTAATGAATGGCTCTACACCACGCTGCCTTGAGGTAAAGCTGCAATGCTGCGGCTGCCGCTGGTTGGAAAGTAATGGAAAATTGGCAGGTGTCAATCAAACACATTCTAACATAGCCCAGAGGGCCGCGGCCTCCCAAGAAACCAGCTGCAGAAATAGAACTCATGAATAAAATCCACATGAGTGGGATGTGCTTTAAAATAACCCAAGTAATAAAACTCACAATAGAGTAGAATCTTCGTGCGCAGTGCTACAGTATTTTTGAATTGTTAGTTTAAAACTAATATTCATGTAAAGTTTATGTGGAAACAGACCAGTCCACAGATGCACCTATCAACATTGTCACGTTATCACAGCTGCACAAATGCATTTTAGCTTATTTAAATTAGTTTCATGCAAAATGTATTCCAGTTGGGTTTAAAACATGTGTTTATCACTATTGTATTCGTGTATGAAAAGGAATTGCTTCATCAGCGTTTTATTAGCTATATATTTTAAAGGCTTGACCACAAACAAAGAACTGCTCACACACCCAACACCTACGTGCTGTCCTAATACGCACTCACAAAGGTATTCAGTACGCATATACTTTTAAACCAGCAATAATGATTCAACCGACATAGTGCTTTAATAACGTGTCACAATTCCATTCACGAGACATTAATAATAAAGGGCAATAACCCTGTAAACATTTGTGTCATACTTTTTATATATGAGAAGAAGAAAACACATTTTAGTTGATTTTATGCTTTTGTTACCAATATTTTCAATAATCAACATTTCCAATGACTGACATTTTTATTACGTTCTTATGTGTGTGCGTTTACTTATTTATTTGCCTGGGTTGTAATGTATTTAATGAGGCCCTGGACTGGACCCGTGGCATAAATATGTGAGCAGTTGTGCATTGTCTTCTTCATGCCCTAGAGTAAGTCACTCTGCAGATGCTTCGGTTTGTTGACAATATTCAACTATTTGATGTATATACTAAGAAATGTGGCATTGCATTTTAATTGCCAAATCAGTGGTCCAATTCTGCAGGTGGCATATATTTAGGTCGGCACATTAACTAATGGCTTATCCTGATGTTACTTGGTATTGTGTGAAATTGAGTGAATTAATGGATAATGGAAAGACAGAGTTCAGAGGTTACTGCTGTCCTGGGTGCTGGGAGGGCATTGTGCTTAATTAGGTCCCTTAAGACCCTCAGCATTAAACACATTGCAATGAAGATTACCATGCAATTAACTCACTAAATTGGCTTTAATTATCAAGATATGTTTTCTTAGTATTATATATGCATACCATGTATTAAGTACTGAACTGTAAAAATGTAGCATATGCATAACAGTGTATACCATAAAAATAGATTGAAAACTTTTAAGCTATTTCAGGTACCACAAAATGTAAAGAAAACAAAAAAACACAAAAACATAATGGTGCAACATTTTATCCTGCTATATATTCTTCTTTAGTTATAATGTAATGAATAATAGGTGTGTATTCACGAATATGGGACGCTTGCTTACATTGCAGGTACGTGTGTGCGTGTGCTATTCAAGTCTTAGGCCATCTGGTATTCTATCAGGTCCTAATAGTTAATTTAATCCGGTTTGTACTGGGTCCGTTGTGCATATTGCTTGTGCATGTTGTGAAAGTTGCATAATGAAAGCAATAGATGTCTAATGCTGTTCCATTGACTTGAGTGCTCTGTGTTTTGTAAAGAGCCCTGTTGTGTGCGATTTTGCACCTCCTTTGATTAAAACTTACAATGAATTGAGTTGCCATTGCGGTGGTGGGGAAGCAGCAATTGATTTTGCCTGACGTGATGCACAGCACTGAACGTGTGAACGCTTGTGTCAATACATCAATACAAATCACACAAAATGCAAATCATTAATGTGGATTGCATTTTATGGTGTTAACGTCCTCAAGATCAAGTTGGGGAAATTATCTTTCACACGGGGTTATTATAAGATACAAATGTGCATTCCAAAGTTGAAATATACAATTACATATGAAATACCTATCATCATATAATTATCACCTACCATTCTGCAGGGGTGGAACTTTCCAAAAATGGCAAAACACCTTCTTGTAAGTATCACACTTTCAAATTGTTGACAGCCTCATTGTTGTTTCAGCAACATTTGTAAAATGTTATTCAAATATCGTTACTTTTTGTTAATTGGTATTGAACATTCTGAAAGATGAGAATGGTTACAGTATAACTTTATATTTTACAGATAATTAAATCACGACACCTTATGGCACATTCACACATTGAACATTTTTGAGTGTGACTGGTGGCGAGTGATCTGTGTTTGTTGTTGAGGATCACTGGACTGCCCTCTGGGAACAGCTTGTAGTCTGTCCCCACAAGGTGTGTGCTTAAGAAGGTGTCCGATACTTGGATTTCAAATCTTTACCCAGGAAAGCCTCAAAGAATGTCAGCGACTGTTCGGGACATCTTGCTTAGTAGAATTCCATCCATCCATCCATTGTCAGAAACAGCTTAATCCTGTACAGGGTCGCGGTGAGCTAGAGCCTATATTGGCTGACACAGGGCGCAAGGCAGGGATATACCCAGGATGGAACGCCAGTCCATCCCGGCGCAAAGGGGTACAATTTGGTCCGCAGGCTAATTAACCTATGCAGCAGTGTGTCGTTGGACTGTGGGATAACTGACCATTCTTCCTTCCTTCCTTGCGATTCTTCGAAGCACGATTCTTAATGCCTTCCAACTAAGCAAAGCCTTATTGGCTCTTATCATCTTCATTAGTTTCCACTTTTTGTCCATATGATATCTCATTTAAGTTAAATAAAACACTTCCTAGGATATAAACACAAGCTCGAAAGTATTCGAATAATTTAAGTCCATGCTTATGCGTGAATTTTCTTTTTTTTACTAACCGATGGGGTTTTTCAATGTGGGAAGGCACCAGATTTACTGTAAAAAAAACCTCTGCACATGAGTTAAGAACATCTGAAAATGTGCAGATTGGTCATCAACCTATTTTTTGCAGTAGCCCCTCGGAGTATTTCATTACCCAGGAGGCATCTGATGTGAAACCAACGTGACCTCCACCGGACCTGCCTCGTGCCACATGTAAGGATGCATTGTACCGAGTTATCTTCATAGACATGAAAAATGCGACTAGAAAAGATGTGCATTCATCAATGTACCGCACAATGTGATTAATTGACCTTAATAAGTACATATTGCTTTTTATTCTTTGCGATTCCCTAACACTTCATGATAAAATAAATCCACAAGGTTTAAACTGCAGCTTGCACATTGTCGAAGTATGATATTGCAAATCGTGCAAATTACACAGTTGTATTTGTGTGTATTTGTGCGTTTCATAAACAACATGTTTAATACTACTACAGTAGCGTCTAGTAAATGTGCGCCATCAGTCACCAACACTGCAATTCTATGCATTATAAAGTGCCAAAATCATTCTTGTTGCAGTTAATCGCTGCAGAGGGTGATGCTCTAAGGCAAATATTGAGCCTGGAGAATAATCACCCGCAGAATTAAAATGTGTTTGGCACAAAAGTGATATCGTGGCCAAATACGTATGTGGCTTGTTCCCCCATCTCTCAGTGTATTGATCTGGTGATGGGAGTCTAGGCGGTTTGGAGTGTCTGTGTTTCCAGGTAATAAGGAGGGGAAGCCAACTGCTTTCTGCCTTCCCAGAGGAATCGTACCACAACCTCTGTTTTAACCCATAACTTACCAGATTTCTGGCCAACATTAAATGACTTTCAGCATCTGTTAAAAAATGTATGCATGCTATTTAAACATATATTTATCATTTGTTGTTCATATAATCAACACACCGTCCTTTAACCGCGTAATTCCATAATATTTTGGGTGCAATGTTGAACACGTAAAATGTAACGAATGCTTTTGTCCACAAGAGGAAATAGCACAACATGTTCCGGGTGCACGAGCGGCTTGACGAAGCGAATGGATTTGGGCTCATCGAGCTAGAAAGGATTAATGTCCGTTATGGCTGAGGCTATTGTGGAGCATGACCTCGGGCTGTTGTCGATTAAAAAAGAGAATTCTGAAATTTGTAGAGTCACAGGAAATGTCAAGTGTGAAAGCACACCGAGGTCAGGGCTATTGTTGATAGGGCGAGAAAGTGCAGACCCACAGCAGTGTGCAGTGTAATGCAAGTTCAATCGCTCCCTAGCTGACTAGTTTAGAAATGTGTAAAAACAATTTTCTTTCATGCCTGAAATTCTAAATGTCTTAAAACAATTTTCTGTCATGCCTGAAATTCTGGGCTTGAATACTCACCAGCCCACTGCAACCTAATATTGCACATTTTCATATTATTTGAACTATTTATTAAGATGATCGAATTCAATCTCCCGTTCGTGAAAACATCATAAGTAGTGCATATTCAGAAAACACTGCAATGTACTCCAGTATAATTCACTGAATAGCCAATACACGCAACAACGTTAATTCAACGATCCATTCTTTTTGTGACGAATTTAAATTACTGAACAAATGTCCAATTCAAGCCTGATGAACCATAATATGAACCATTATATATGTCCTAAGTATCAATGCTCATCCGGGGGTGCAGTGGTAGTGCAATGGTTTGCACTCTCGGATATGTTTGATCCCCGACCCAGGCTAATGTCAGATGTCAGTGATATGTGAACCAGCTCTGGATTTCCCCCAAATAATACTTATCAGCGTGGTGATGATGGTCAATCATCGATTATAACTGATATGGTGCTGGAAAGCCTTCATCCAGAGCCGAAATTAAAATTTAGACATCCAATTTATTGCGCGCACATATTCATTCAATTTTGAAGGTATTCATTGATGAGAGAATGACTCAGAGACGCAAGGAAATCACAGAGACACAGGGAGAGGTGAAGGCAGCTGGCGCCAACAATTGGCAACCACTTCGTCCTTAATATTATGATGTTATCGGCCAATTAATTAATTAGTGTTATTTTAGTTGTGGGAGGAAACCGAAGAACCCGGAAGAAACCCACGAGGAACAGGGGGAGAACACACAAACTCCACGGAGAAAAGTTCCCGAGGCAGGAGTCGAACTGGCTCCGACAGGACTTTATTTCCGTGAGGCACAGATGTGATCATCGTGCCTACCCTGAAATATAATTATTTAAATTAACAAACTCGAGATTGCAGGTTATTAATACGGTTATATATTAGATTACTGTACAGTAATTTCATCTGAATGCTATGTCATAAACTTAACATATTTTACGCGCAAAATATTCATATATCGTACTTATGTGTGTAGTGCATTCCCACTGTGTTTGTGTATTTTCTTTGTGTGTGTGTGTGTATAGTGAATATTCATACCTCGCAGCCTTACACACTGCAAAGGCAATACTGTGATAAAGTGCCTGCATAGTCCAGCACAGCACATGACTCGGTTGTGCTGCCAGGACAACGGATAAGCTATTCTTTCCAGTATTGATGGTGACTCTCTTTAATAGGTACTCGTTTTACCCCTGGCAAGTTCAAAATACCAATAACAACAAATGGTGTGCATCATAACCACTTTCCACTGCTTCCCACACTGATATCGTTTATTAAATCGGTATTTAATTTATTCTGCTGCATGTCATAAAAGGCCTCGCATGGCGTAGAGCAGACTGCGATTTGAGAAGCTAAAACTAGCGGCAATATGCAACACAATAGGATTACAAATCGCATTCTAAATAAATTCAATAACACAAAGCACAAGGTTGTTATTGCAGTGGTCGTCCAAAATTAGTGTGACCGTTGTCTCGTGCCCGTGACTTTCAGCAGCGCCCGAGCACGGCCCATCTATCTTTGTCTGGAATGCCTTTCCCTCTGGACAAAACACTGGAAAAGCCATGACACCAGAAAATGTGGGCTAAACTCGCAACTCTGTTGGGGATTTGCATGTGATATATGTCCATGCTGAAGGGATACTGGTAACTCTTAAAACATCCAACTTCTTCCTACCCAATACCTGCACCTGCCTGTAGCTCTAATAACAAAAATAACGAGCGACAATATTCTCGGGTGCCTTTCAGTGTGGAGTTTGCACGTTCTCCCCGTGTCCGCGTGGGTTTCCGCCGGTCACTCCGCTTTCCTCCCACAGTCCAAATGCATGCTGCTGCATAGGTAAATTGGCCTTCGGACTAAATTGCCCCCGGTGCCCTGTGACGGACTGGCGTCCCATCCTAGGTATAGCTCTGCCTTGCGCCCTGTGTTTGCCAGGATAGGCTCCGGCTCACCGGGACCCTGTGCAGGATTTAGCGGTTTCTGATAAAAAATGCTGTTGACAAAGCCACGACTGGACGGAGGCCTCTGTAATGATGGGCATTCTTTGACCATACTTCACTGTGATGGTCAAGGTGGGTTGTTGAAGGTGAAGACCAGGACTGGTCCATGCATCATTCACCAGCGACCTGATTTCAATTACTTGCCAAAGCTAACACCAGTGTGTTAGCTAACACCAGTGCGTTAGCTTTGGCAAGTAATTGAAATCAGGTCGCCGGGCTCGTAGAGCAGTGTGTCGGCCACTGCACCACTGCCTCACCCCTCACCTGCAGTATCATTTAGTATTCTCTATCTGCCGGTTATATAACATGTTCTATTTAATGTACGTCGCTACACACATGCAGTATTGTAGAGCATCATAAGTAGACACTCTACAAATCCAATTTCAGGTGTATTGTATCTGATCTTACACACAAGGTTTTTGTTTCTTTAAACATAGCTATCTCCCTACAGGACACTGCTGTGCCAAATACTGGCACGTTGTCACGAAACAATAAAAACCCTTCCTTTTCTTGTCATGATCAGTGAGAAAGTTTAGAACCTTAATTAAAGGCCACATTATGTACGATACGTTTTTTTTCTTAATAGGGATGTTAGTGAGTGCCTAGAGCAAGACAGTGTTGACACATTTTTCTGGTGGAAGGATTGGCCTCAGAACATGAATTAATCAGCACACCATCTGCTGCAACTCTAGCGACACATTCTTTGTGGTGTGAGACTAGCCACAAGATTCTGCTCTGTTCTCCTGGCTCCACTGCGTCTGTGAAACACTTGATCAATTATTCTCTGTTGCTTTGGTTTTTTTCGTGTTTTTTCGTTGTTGACATGCCGTCCTCTTCGCGGCCATTGTGCAGCGCTTTGTGACCCTCGGGTGAAAGGCGCTATAGAAATTGAAATTATTATTATTAACAGTCTATGGAGCACATTACACAGGGCGCTGTACAGTTGTACAGGTAAAATGGTACAGCTTCATGAAAAAAGCACAGGAAGTGGTATCATACAAAAAATAATTCCTTAACCATAGTAAAACTCATTTTATGAATTAGGTCACGGAAAAACAATACGTGTCGTAAACCCGACTCCACCCGACACAGCCAATTAAGTAAGGGTTGTCACGTGAACAAAACGTGCCAATTATTTACTACTTCAGCACACTGGTATGTAGGAGAGCGAACCCACAACATTTAAATGTTGTTGCTGTGTCGGGTGGAGGCGGGTTTACGACGCATTATTTGTATATGACCTAGCTAATAATAAGAGCTATACTATGGGTAACATTGATCACGAAAGCCTTTGTGTTAAATAAATGCCTTACATAATATATGTATATATTTCCCCACGATGATGATGTTGTTCACCAAGATGGCAGGAGAAGTAAAGCAGAAACTTGGAATAATTCTCTTTGGAAATGTTGAAGAGCAGATGAAAATGACATTCTGCTTGACTTGTGCTCAACAGGAGCCAATTAAAATACTCACAAAATATCATAAACCCTGTCCAGTCAGTGAGTTTTGATTTAAGCTGGAAGAAACCGTTGAGCTATGTAGTTATTTTAACAGTTGTCCAGCGGGGAGGGATCTAAACAAGTTACAACATATCAGGGCAACGGGAGCAAGTTGGGAGAATAAACCTAGGCAGCATGCTATTGGACTGTGGGAGGAAACAGGCTTACCTGGCAAAACCCCACGCAGCCACAGGGAGAACATGTCAACTCCACAGAGAAAGGAGGCACGGAGTTGGGAATCGAACCCAGGCGTTCTTGTTGTGAGGCGACAACGGGAGTCACTGCGCCACCGTGGCCCAAGATACGTGAGTGATATCTGAACCAGTTCTGTGTACCCGTTCAGTGACTCACCATGGCCAACGTGGTGAAGTATGGTCAAACAAACCCCGTGAAAAACATGCCATGGCTTTCATCCAGCAGAGGCAAAACGTCGCTCAACACGGCTATCCCGAAAGAACAGTTTCGGAAATCAATGTTAACACATTCAGCCGTACAAACCTACATCAGCACAAGCTAAATTGTTGGGTTTTTTTACGAAATGAAAACTCATGACAAATTGGAGATACAAAGCTATTCACGCGATCAAGGACAGCCGTGTAGCCATGTTTAAGCTTTAAAGTCACATCAGTCTTCAACATGCGGCAAAGCCTTTCAGTAAATAGAGCTAATACATCACGGACAGGCTTTGTGAGCAAGCGGGATTGTTCAGTTTGTTCTTCAATCCTGCCAAAATGATTCACACATTATTAAGAAACGCTTAAATTGTATTTTCCCAGCAGTGGTACGATACACCAAACATATTACGTGCGAACGATATACATGAAATGTAGCGAGCCCGGTGAATTGTGAAGCAAAAAAAAATACTTCATTTTTATACTTTCATTACATTTATTTTTCCTTTCGATTATTACTTTTAATTGAATTATTATTATTATTTAAGGCAGTGAGATGCGGGAATTTGTAACAGCATTATTGGCAGACCGGAGGTGTGGAATGAGAGGGTGCTTAAAATGATTAGTGGCATCAACACGAAGGAGCACTGGCCAGAAAGGATAACTAATGGGAACATTAAGAAGCAGTGGGGAGTAGGTGCTTGGGGACATGGAATAGGACCAGGGGAGACGGTCCAGGATGGAAGCTATTACTGTCACAGGCTAAATTAAGATGATGTTGGGTATCCGGGTGGCTCACGGGCCAGACTCTTGTGTCAGAGTTCTGAATCTCCCCCTCAGAGAGCTGGTTTAGTTTCCAGCCTGGAATGAAATGATTGGAACTCACATCGCCGAAATGAGTCTTGACAAATCTCATGAGCAATGCAGTTGACATTTCACATCGGTTTTCCATCTAGTGGCACTACCCACTATGGGCTTGCATGTGGCATGCACTAATTATGTCATTGAATGTGCAGGGTGATTTCTTTTATTCCTTGGGTTTCATGTATACCTGTTCAGGCTGACAAATTTATAGTGTATGTTCCATCCATCCATCCATTTTCTAAACCGCTTCTCCTGGTGAGGTCGCGGTACGTTGTGTTTTTAAAATTGTGTATGGCTGGTTTTAAAGAGGTTCAAATTGTTAGACCAGACTTACATAAATGTGGTCATTTTTTATGCTTCATCCTGTAGACCAGGATGCAGATGGAAAGAAAACATTATCGTTAAAAGCATCATTTACCATGGTATAGTTCTTAGAATAATTGTGTTTGTTGTTTTGCCAGCCATTACAAAATATCTGCTCTCCTACTCGGCAGGGAATCTCCTCTGGAGTGTTGCACTACGGTGGCTGCTACGACAGTGCTTGGCTTGTGTACACGGTGTGATGCAGCGTGAATCATGTGTTACCGTCAACATCATTAAGATGAATGGACGTCCCTACCCCCATAATGATTTTATCATCAACTGTGAAGGTAATATGAAAACGGCGTGAGGTCGCCATTACATTTAGTTCCCTGCTGACACATTCCAACTACTGCCTTCGCTTAATTCCTATTAGATTACAGCTATTTCTATCCCTTTATATCCCGCCATATGATTCATCACAAGCGTAGCCAATCAATGGCTGGGAAAACAATTTAAACACTGCCGTGATGTGCAACTGAACGGCTTATGTGCCAGTGAGGGGAATACTGTACTCTCCCTGTATGGGATTTGTGCTGACTGGAATGGTAACGTGGCTTCAAAGGCAATGATCGGAATACAATGATTGGGGGAAATGGGATGAGTGAGCACAGGTCTTCCATGAGAGCATTCAGCGTATCATGTGTTAACTCTGTGACACCAACATGGATAGTATAATGCGTCGTGATGTTATTGCCTTTCATTTCAAAACATGTATGCCAGACATTGTATGAATTTCCTCATGAGTGAAGGTGTCCCCTTGTAGCGTGAGAAGGGAGCACACGGTTTGTCCAATTCTGTACGCATTGGAGGCTTTTTTTCCGGAAAAATATATATTTGTATGTTGTACGCTTTAACACAAATTTGCCACAGAATGTTGGTTGCTACATGCTCATTGTATTTCTGAATATTTATTGCTCGTTATTTGAAAATACCGTTTTGAAATCCATAAATATGCTATACTGTGACAATGGATTTCAACACATATTTCTACTGGATTCATCTTCAAAGAGAAATGTTTAAATCAGCCGTGTGGACACGTACTTCTTTACAAACACAAATGGAATATATCGAAGTACAATGTTAAAGTTCTGCATTTAAGATGACGAACATTATATTTGAAAACAGCTAACAAGTACAAGTCACTCTATGGATGGGCCCTCACAGCTCCCAATTGGACAATTTGAACGTTGTCAGAAACCGCTGAATCTTGTAGAGAGTTGCGGTGAGCCGGAGGCTATCCCGGTAGACACAGGGCGTTCCATCCTGGCGACCCAGGATGGGACGCCAGTCCAATCCAGGGCACCGGGGGCAATTTAGTCCATCGGCCAATAAACCGACGCATCAGCATGTATTTAGAATGTGGGAGGAAACCGAAGTGTCCGATGAAAACCCACGCGGACACGGGGAGAACAAGCGAACTCCACATAGAAAGGCATCCGAGCCGGGATTAGAACCCGGGACCCTTCTTACTGTGAGGCGGCAGCGCTATTCAACCACGCCACCGTTCTGCCGTGCTGCCCGTGAAAGCTAACTTAACTCATCCAATCGAGATTTCTCGTGCACAAGGAATGATGAGAGAGTGTTAGAGCCATGAGGAGCCACACTTTTTGAGGGTTTACAAGTTTAATGTATTTTACACATTTTCCTTGGCCCCCACTCACGAACATCGGTGCAGGCCAGTGGATCACGTCAAAGGACAAACTTGGATGGCCTCGTCAATCATCGCGTGTTGAGCGCAGCGATTCTGGCAGGTGCTGCTCATTACTAATTAACCACCCACCTGTCTCACTGTTCAAAGTCACTTAAGCTATCCTTCTTTGAATAATTACAGGGTCTCTTTAAATGTGACAGCAATGGCTGGCAATTGGGACTGATTGACGTTAAAGCGGTTCGCATGGTAAATAAGCAGTACATTTTCTGCAATGCGTTATTATTGATTTTAACCCTTTCCCACCCCCCTTTATGGCCAGACTGAAGTGTTCGGTTTAAACACACAAGGTGGCTACAATTTGTTGAGATTATAATTCCCAAACTTCAGTTGACACATAGTGAAAGCATATATCGCTAGTCCAACAATGCAAAATATTTTTTTACAACGCATGCATTAAATATGTTTATTATAAGCACATAGTTATCGCATGTTTATGTTGCTTGTGCAATTTAAAAACATCGCAGATTAGGAAACAAAAAATAATCATAGAAAATTATGAAGATGGCAACCAAAGATATGCAAAACGTTTTTAAATGTTTCTCTTTGCACAGAGATCCAGCGTCATTAAACAAGCATATCATTAAATAGTACCTCCTTCCCTACATGCTTGCTGCATTGCCATTGGCAAAATCTCATCTGGAGTATTTCAAATTGCCACTTGTTTGACATATGAGGATCATTTACAAATATGTTGCACATTGTCCTAGCAGAGTAATGGAATCGCGCCATTTTTGGCAATTATTTTCAAGCTCGTAAAAAATATGACATTTTATTGTTGAGAATATTCAAATAGCAGAAAAAAGATCTCGATCATATGCCCTCTCTTCATGACTTTTTTTTCAATACACCAACAAGTCGCGTGAAGCACGGAATAAAAACATTGCCTGAAGAAAATGCAGTGACATCTTTGTCTCAATCATGTAAAAGGCCCTAATGACATCTTCCATCATGACTTCACGACCACAGGAATTCACAACCAATACGTGCAGCAGTTTAATGACCCGTAAAATCATTGTGCGCTGCGTTTTAACCCCTTTAAAAGCGGGAGTAAGTCAACATGTTATCACATCTTTGCAATGCAACATTGCAACATTATGCGTTATGAATTATGAGTTTGAGGCACAGAGAAATGGAACAACCATGTCTTATTGTCGTAGTGTTATTAGGATTCAGAGTAAACCTGTGAGGTTCAGATAATTAAATTCACGGTGAAAATGAATAATTGGTTTTAAATTTAACGAGAAATTACCTCAATACCTTAGATGTACTCTACATGTTAATATGTACTACACTTTTATTATTCAGCAAACGGCCAGAGGGATTATGGTGTGGAATATAAATATTTGGGGCATTTACACTTCTGTGTTAAGACCACTACAAGAGAAGCTGTGGTTGCTTGTGGACCATTACTACAGTTAAATGCAAATGATGTAGCAATAACATAACGTTAAGTTTCAGCAGAAGATCACCATTACAATTTACAAATTTAGTCCAGGCCTTGTAGAAGTTATTTTGTCATATACCAAATGAGTAAGGTAATATTGCCGTTTTAAGCCAAGATTTTCCCTGCATTTGCATTAAACCCAGCTTGTGCAAGCATATCCCTAGTGGCCATTGCTGCAGTGATATATTGGGTAATAATGATTTGTTCATTTAAAATGAATCTCCAGTGAATCGTTAGGATTGATTCACTACTGAAAATGAATGGATCGTTTAATAATTCCAGCCAGTAAAACTGTTTACGCGTTGTGGTAAGACTTTAATACTGATTACAACACGTTTCATTTCATAGCATGTATGAGAATATGCAGAACATTTTTAGGATTATCAAAATGAAACAATCTTTCTAATTCCTGACTCTACCACGTGTTTGTGGAAATAAGTCACACTGCAATGGCCCTGTTTGTTGTTATCATCAACATCCATCCATCCATTTTCTAAACCGCTTGTCCTGGTGAGGGTCGCGGTGGCAGCAATCCAAGGAGAGTGGACCAGACATCCCTTTCCTCAGCCACACATTCCAGCTCTTCCTGGGGGATTCCCACGCGTTCCCAGGCCAGCCGAAGGATATAATCATCAACAGTCAGGTTTAATACACTGCTGAAGGCCTCCCCAAGCCTTCACTCTCTATTCAACGGTCGTGCAATGCAACAATTTATTAGCAGCTACACACGAACCGATTCTCATTGCTACATCTTAGCGTTGAATGGCTGCTCGGTGAATTCTCTCCCTTAGCTGCTATTCTGTTGTTAGACTAAACCATCGGTAATCGTCCCTTCTCGTGACCTGTTCTGCCCAACTCCACTCACAATTATTAGGAGTCAATATCATGTATGTAACGTGTGAATGTTCTTCAACAAATCCGTTCCTATTTTTGTCAATGTCATTTGAATGTTTTTCTTTGTCCGCTTGAACTTGTGTTCCAATTTAGTTATCAAAGTCCAAGTATAAGATCCATATGTTATAGCAGATAATATTCATTACTAGTACTCGGGACGTTTTATTTAGGCACATTGGTATATTTTAGAGTTAATTAATATTCTAGGCACACATTGTTACATGTTAAGGCATGTGAGAGAGAATAACTAAAGACCCATTGGCCCCTTATCGAACATATCCAATGATTTTAAAAGTTAATTGAGAAGAAAATAATGAAAAGAGCAACACACCTCATCAACATGTAATGTTTGGGAATGGTTTTTATACAGTTGCCCACACATGCACACGCACTATCATATTCTTGAAAGGTAAATGCATCTCAAATGCCACTGTGGCATTACAAAGCGTTTACATTTGTAATTGTCCATTAGTCATTTCTCCCGTATTGCTCCAACTTCGAGATATGGGTCAATGTTGTCCATTTGATGGTCAAATACATTCCTCATCCCAAATCTGATATGGATGTACATCTTTGACTAAGGTACCTATTCTTTTGATTCATGCTGAAACATTACAGGGATGAATGAGCAGATCTCCTGTTGTAGCTAGGAATCCTATCTAAACACAGCAAGAGCATCGTTTCACCTTCATGTACTTGCCTTCAAACCCAAGATTACAAAGGTGCTAGTCTGGTACTCAGATGTGATCAGCACATCAAACTCTTGCGCGCACCAGCCACCTTGGAGGAGGTTTTATTCTTTATTTTAGATTTAGCTGTTGATACAGAAAAATAGTTGTCGAAAAAGTATAGTTTTATGTTTCGCTTAAAGCATCTTTTGTTCTTTAGGCAGGATGAGTCTCTGGTGGGTTTTTCACTCTTGCAGATTGATGACGTTCATACAGATTGCTCACCACAATCTATGTCAATTCCACAGAAGTTCCCATTTGGCACTTCAGTTAATAGGCACACATGCCAATACATGATTTAGATTTTCTTCCAGTCTACTCAATATTATAAAAAATTTAACCCTACAGTGTTTTCCAGCGCTTGCTAAAATAGCAATGATTCTATAAAATAGTCAATTTTCAAAGCTGCCTTTACTCAGGATTACTCCAGAGACGGAGAAAATGTTTTGGCCAGCCTGTAATAAACCTACAGGGCACATCAAGAATTACAGAAACTATAGCTGAAATTAAATGGTGCAAATGTGCTGCAATATTATGGTTAAGTGACCCAAATCTGTTCTGGATTAATTTACTTCAATATATTTTTCGGAGATATGAACATGCATACTCTTAGCAGAAAAACCTGGAATACAGATTTTGTATATCCAAATTAATTGGCAATGCCAGCATAACGGTTGGTCGAAAGCTATAATTAAGTCATGGGAAAGGAAAACGCAGATCAATTGGCCATTGTTACAAGGGTCAATTCATTTTACATGTATAATAGTAACTTGTACACCTACAGTGATAATAATTCCTGTAATTATCTGATCTAGCTTCCGAAATTCATGTTATATAAAAAACACATCCGTTAAAGTACAATTGCAAATGAACTCTATGGTACCGCTCTAATACTCACATTAGTTATTGTAGCCATGTTAATTATATTTGAAAGTGCGTTATATATTTATTTAAATTTATTTTTTATTAATAGACCATGCAGGCCCATTTCCTTTTCGAGATCACAATTGGGTTCAAGAGGGTTTTTTTGGGCTCGATTTTTTGGCTTGAGGGGGAGGGTAGATGAATTGAGTCTGTGGTCATCATAGCTTGCAGTGAATCATCTATAAAGACTTGGAGTGTGACTGATTTTAATGACTCAATAAAGTGTAACAAAGTTGGTTCGTAAGGTGTTGTACATGGTATGAAGAACATAATTCAATATTCTACATAACTGCTTAACATTTGTCTTATATCCCTGTTGGTTCAAGTGGGCTTTTTGATGTTGTAGTATGGAGGCATTGAAAAATCATGCGCGGTTACAAACTAGCACGGTCTAAAACAGTTGAGCCTCGTGCGGGGAATGAATCCAACTTGACAGCTTTGCTGTTTCATGACGTTGAATAAGTCATGTAAGCCAAGAGGTCAGTGGCTTATGATATTTGCAGTTAAAATGAACCGCATCATCTGTAACGGCGTTACATCTCTGCCCTTAAATGATGTGGTGAGTGACTGTGACCAGAATAGTATAAAAAATAAAATAATGCTCAGCATTATATATAAATAAAATAATGGTCGGCAAATAACACTTTCAATACAGTGAAGGATAAGGAACAGAGCGACGTAATTGGTGAAGGCAGGTACGGAAAGTCTACAGCAATGCACGTCAGCAGTACAGGGTGATAAGTGACCTGATAATAACTTGTTTGGATCAGAGCAGAGAGCCACACAAACCTGTGAGCGCTGCGTACAACGCACGTGTTGGATATGCGTTCAGAGAATGTCCTGGGCTTTTGGCCACGTGGCTTAGGAAAATATGGAAAGCAGACCATTATTTTTCCCGCATTCAGTCACATCCAGTTACAGCAAACGATCATACTTGTACACTTATTTCTCATTGCATAATATACCAATTATTTATAGTGGACGTATTATAATGAGTGATCCTCTTACATGAATCACCTGGCTACATTTCTTCTTTCCGCTAATCTCCAGAGTGCATGGGCTGTGCAGCTAGAGATGCTCCACATGCGCGGCTCTGAACAACCACCCGAGAGGAATGATCTCAGCCATGTGTCCATTAGATAGACTGCAAATTGGTGCACTTGAGATGTTGATAGTAGTTTTGATAGGCTCAACCATTTACTAATTATTGAGTCCATGTTATTTTTTTAAGAATAATAATAATAGCATTTTATATAGCGCCTTTCACCCGAGGGTCACAAAGCGCTGCACAAGGGCCGCAACGAGAACGGCATGTCAACAACGAAAGAAAAAACAACCAATAAAAACCAAAGCAACAAAAAAATGATTAAGGCTGCTTCGAACACACCGAAAGGTCGCGAAACTGGCAATCTTAAGAGCGGTAAACTTTTCCTGAGGATTTGACTTAATTTTTAGCTGGGTTTGCAGCTCCCAAACAGGTCATAAGGTTGTTGTTTTGATGGTAAAAGTGTCTGTATTAAGTGTCTTTAGTTAAAAAAGAATATTGCTTCGGTTTAAACGTTTACTATTTTTAAACGAATTAACATTTTATATTAACATTTTTTTGGGAAATTTACTGATTTTGGAATGTATACAAAATCTACAATCTGAACAATTATATACAATGGATTATTCTCTTAATGATTTTATTTACATGTTAAGGGTAAAGGTGCAGTCCTGCAATTACATACTCATGGGACTGCTGGCAGCAAGGCCTCGACTAGAGGTAGTTCAAAAGACACTCTAGATGGTATTTGGCCTACTCTTCTTCATTGGCCGGATACGTTGGAAGAGGTGGTCTTACCCACAATTTGCACCCACTCAAGCACGACCTATGGACACTGCTGGTCGGACGGAGGCAGGCTGATATAAGGAAATAGCACAATTTTTTAAATAGTCGCAAAGGAAGGAGGAATGGAACTGACAATCTGGATTGCAAGTGCATTGTACCAATCATTACATGATGTATCCTATTTAAATGCCATGTACTGATTTGTGCACCATTGCCTCTCCCATTCATCCAAGCCCCTTTTTGACTCCCCATCGTAGCAATCAAAGATGAACAATTGGATTGGCATTTCTTCAGTCAGACAATGGCTGGAATAATTACTAGGATAATGAAGCAACGGTAGGGATTACCTGACGCACATGGGAATATCAGGTTAAGCCTTTTATGTGAATTCCCAATTTAATGCAAGTGTTAATTACTACTTTTATCGGCATTCTTTTAACACTGCTGCCCACGGCATGTAGCGGTTTCTCTGCGGGCTGAAAGATCGGCCTTCCCACTCCGTCACAGCAATTGGGGCTACATTTAAAGCAGAGATCTCATTAAGGGTTTGGATCTGGGAATAATGTGGACGATGGGTCCGGTCAACCTTTTCACGCCTGAGCTGTGTTCCCCTCAAAAATAATCTTGAATAATTTCATAGCTATGGCAATTATATAGTAACGTACCACAAGTATGAAGGGACATTTAGAATGATCTACAGTACACTTTTCAAAAGTCACCTCTTCACCGAGTCACAACAAACCGACTGAACCAGGCTGCGCGCCTCCGAATCAACGGGTGCAACGCGCCCGGAGAATATGCGCATGTTACAAATATTTATAATTATTATTATATTACTCGGGCAGCAGAGTGTCTATGCAGTGGTAACTTCTGCACCTCAGAGAGAGAAAGTCCTGCTTGAGGCGGTTCGATTCGCGCCTCGGGCAACTTTCTGTGTAGAATTTGTGTGTTCTCCCCTGATTGTCGTGGGTTTCCTGCGGGTTCTCCCATTTCCTCCCACAACTGAAAACAGTCATGAATTAATTGGCTGACAACATCATAATATATAGGAAAGCAATGTCTGGCGTGTTGGCTGTGGCTGAACACCTGGCTGACTTCCCCCTTTTCTGCGGTTTCCTCACGCCTCTATATTCGTGTCTCGTCCATGACCAGGCATGGAATCTGCACACGTTATGATTATATTGCTTGCATATATATGTGTCAGCTATCTGACTAGATTGTTGCTCATATACCTAGTTCATTTAATACATGTTTGTGAACTCATCAGTTGGCCTTTGCTTACTTCATTGTAGCATGTTTTTTATGCATGATGTTACGCACATAACATTCTGAAAACTCAAGCCAATTGTCAACGTTTGTTACTCAATTAAATCTGTAAAAAAGACATACTAATTAAATCAGAAATTATTTTTCAATTATTTCCATAATTTAAATAAGTCCTCATATTAATTTGAACAAGTACATCAGATATTCGAAATTAAAAATACAAACTGGAGTTGATGAATTTTCTAAATTTGTGTTTATTTTATTTAAATACGATTACATTTATAAACGTTGAGATACAGTTAAAATTACAGTTCATTATACCACATGAATGTGCAGAGTTGTTTAATTGACTTCATTGTTAAGTGCTCTTTAAAAGTGAACAAAATTATTACAATGGAACGCCATGGTTGTTTAGCATTTAATTATGTTGCCTTGAATCAATAATTGGGATTGTAACGTCCCCATCTCTTCTGCCATTCTTTCTGGGCCCCGTTTTCTTATTACGGACAATAACTCTCATTAATACGATACAATATGAACAAACCTTTAGTATGTAGTAGTGTTCCTCTTCGGGACTTACCGTGCAGAAATCAGAATTCAAAGAGTTGCTCAAAACTTAGATGCATTAAACTTGGTTTTTTTTAGTCAGTCATGTAAAATTAATCATTAAATATTTTACTTTACTATATCCTTTCACCAAATTGCATTGACCATGATTGACATATATCCTGCTAAAAAAATAATAAACTGCCGTTTCTTGTCTTCTTCTTCTGGCTGAGAATGACGTACCTGGCATCGCTCCATATGTGAATGTAAACCGATTCTGTGTGCATCTCCTGCCACAGAAGTTGCAAAAGAGGTGTCCCGTTGCTGGGTTGGATTTGGAAGCATGTTGGAGTTATTTACGTCTCTGGTTTTCCTTCTCGTTTCTTGTCAATCCACTTAATATTAACTGGTAGTCTTTTGAAATTTCAAAATTATACTTAAGTTTGTCTTAGAACAAGAATTTAGTCAATAAAACAACTCAGACTTGGTCACTTAGGGTATAATCAGCTACCGTCAGTAATGAGTTAGACTGTTCACAGTTTGACATTAACAGTAATAAAACAAATTTGCCTCATTTTTACACTGGCCAATGTCACATTCCTTTAACATTGGAACAATGGTAGCAGCTGAAATGAAACGGTTGGTGCCATTTCCATTTCAAAAGTGTGGTTAATGAGGTCATTAAATGAAAACTCCCGTATAATTTAATCTGTCAGCCGTAGCACTATTTTTCCTGTAGTTTTTTCTGCTCTTGTTCTGTACAATAACATTGACGTTAAAATGTCTGTACTTCAGTGGTGAAACAGATTCATTGCACAGGCATTAATGGGCACATTCGCTAAACCAGTCAGTGGCATGCTCTGAATATCTTCCATTAGTAACACCACTCCGGTCTAAAAATGGAAATGAAATGTCCTCTTTATACTGTACATAATAATATTTCACCATCTTTTAAGGTAAGCGATGCATGTGCTCGCTCGTTTGCTCCAACATATCGACGGGTGCACTTCACTTACACACTTTTTTCCCATGACCTAAACTCATAAACAGAGCTTCACTATGAATATTTCACCTGTTGGCTGAATGCTAATTTCTTAGGTTGGCAATTTGTAACATATATTCAAAAGTAAGCCCTGCACCATTGCAATACATTCATAGAGTGGAGTCGTCTAAAATTCCACGTTATTAACTGATATCAGCAGCAATGGTTGTAGGTGATGCGGTGAGAAGTGAGAGCTGGTTGGCAATGACTAGGGTTGGTGCAAACAGGGTAATTAATCTTGACACAGTAAATACTCAGTTGGGGCATTGCTCATTGCCATCATGTATCATTTGGGTTCAGCTTAATTGAATTTTCATCGGCCGAACGTCCGTTGCTGCCAAAACAGATTTTCCAAATGGCGTAAAAAAAATCTTTATTGTGTCTTGGCTCAATGCATAGTGTGTCACTTGAGAGCAGGCAGGGGACAAGAGCAGGCAACGGATGGATGTCTTATATGAAAATCTTTGTAATTAAAACATTCTACACAATCTCTGTATTATAATGGTTGTTCTTCAGAACTGTTCTTTCGGGATAGCCGTGTCGAGCAATCTCCCTCTCTCCCGCACGACGCTTCGCCCCATGGAGATCGCTCGACACGGCTATCCAGAAAGAACAGCTCTGAAGAGCAACCATCATGAATCGAGCATTGAAAACCGAAATCAATACGTTGTTTATTCTTCAAAAAAATATTTTGAAAACGTGCTCTTTCACTGTATATCTTAAAACCAAAGGCTAGTAACGATGGTAACATTTCTCGAGGTGTAATGGCAACTTGATATTCACTGACACCAATCAGGCATGTGACTTTCAGGAACGCATCTGCCGCAACATCTACCCGTGATAAGTAACAGCACTTTCGGTTCGGAGGTGTAATCCTTCTGTCAGATAAATTGCATGTTTAGATTCCGGTGACAGACACAAGGTTGCACAAACCTTTGATCCACTCCTGTTCAGTCTATTGGCTGTGCGCGTATGCACGCCAGGGAGGATGTGTGGCCACAGGGCATGGCAGCTTCGCCTTTTGCCTGCCCAGCACTATTAGGACCTGATGTGTATTTAAAATAAACAAGTCACCACAAGCCCATACAACTTGAACTTTAAAAAAATCCTTGCAAGTCATCCAATTAAGGTAAATGTTCCCACTCCCCTAAAGGCAGCCCGGGGTCGTGCTGGCCACACATCCTCTCTTTATTGTATCCGAGCAATTTAAAACAAGCCCACCCCACACCTCGCGCTTGTTTCTGTGTCTTTGCTGTAGACCAATGAACATTACTTTTTGAATTCCGAGACTGTTTCGTGTGGATTTTATGGGCAAATTAACCACCTGCTTGAAGTTACACACTGTATACATGAGACATTAGCCAGAATGAGTGGTGCAATGCACTGCTAGGTCTTCCAGCACCAGTGGGAATAACGTAATTAGATCATCCTCTGCCGAGCTTTCAGTCAAGTGTTGACTGTTGCGGGAAACTAGAAAATGCATTATACATAGTCGTCGATGAAATGCACACCAGTATGGATGCAAACATGTGCTCAGAAATGCATGTGCTTTTCAGCTTTCTCCTACATGCAGAAATATATGCCCGCCGTGATAGGCAGCCATTGCTGCTGTTTGTTATTCATTCTCATAGTGTGTGTGAATAAATATCATCATTGTCAGAACCGCTTAATACTGTACAGGGTTGCGGTGAGCCGGAGCCTGTCCTGGCAGACACAGGGCGCCAAACCCAGGATCGGACGCCAGTCGATCACAGGACACTGAGGGCAATTTAGTTCGCAGGCAAATTCCCCTATGCAGCAGCATGTTTTTGGACTGTGGGAGAAAACTGGAGTGCCCGGCGAAAACCCACGCGAACACGGGGAGAACATGCAACCTCCACACAGAAAGCCACCCGAGCCGGGATACGAACTCGGTCCCTTCTTGCTGTTATGCCGCAGTGCTAGCAACTGCGCCAGCGTGCCGCCCTGAACAAATATCGCATATCCAAATATAAATGATGCTGTTTGTAAGAGTTCACAACAGAGCCCTTCATGCCAGGGTGAATACCGTCTAGGATACGAATGAGCACGTTAGCATGGCTAATCATGGAGAGGTCTAAGTGAAACACTCTTAACTGAATGTACGTAAGTAATCAAAACACCATTTACACCAAATACAATATGGAAAAGGAAGACTGGAGGTGACATAAAACTGCGAAAACTATTAAATTGTGCTTATTAGAAAATAATTTCCATTGCCTGCGGATCATGGCAACACCAAGAATTCAAATGTCTAAACTGACACATCTAAAAATATCAAACGAACGACATAGACAGACATTTAATAGTTAAAGAAAATGGACCTTAAAAGGCTGCACAGCATACAAAGAAGACTTTATATTCAACTGAATAGAACATCCGAGGAGCAAAAATTATTGTTAAGAAATGCATTTATTAATTTATAAGCATTATGCACTGATGCAGATATACTCACCACTTTTACGTGCTGATGTGAAGCCTAGCCTTGATGTAAGTCATTACTTAAAGGACTTTGCTTGTGAAGTGTGTATGAACTGACAGAGACAAAACATTGTCTTTGTTAAACAATTAATATACTAACTGAAGAACAAAATAACAACCTGCAAAGGATGGAATCATAGGCTGTATCTTAGAAAATATAAAATAACAAAATGTATCCTGAGAAATTATAGTCATCCTGTGTCGTCCAAACAAAGACAATCCTAATTACATTTGCAGTAAACACCAACTTGTGATAACTTACTTAAAAAACGTATTCAGCAATGTTGGAAGCTTAAGCCTTGTTTTGTAGATCTGGAGAAAGCCTATGACCGTGTGCCGCGAGATTTACTGTGGAAGGTGCTACGGGAGTATGGGGTACCGGTGTCTCTTTGGAGAGCAATCCGGTCTCTCAATTCCAAGAGCGAGAGCTGTGTCCGTATACTTGGCGTGAAGTCGAATCCGTTCAATGTGGCCGTTGGTCTGCGCCAAGGGTGTGTCTTGTCCCCGCTCCTGTTCGTGATTTTCATGGACAGGATCTCAAGGCGCAGCCGGGGTATGGAGAGTGTCCAGTTTGGGGGCGTGGAGGTGGCATCGCTGCTGTTTGCAGATGACCGTTGTTCTTCCTGCCTCATCCGATTGTGACCTCCGACGGGCACTCGAGCGTTTCGCGGCTGAGTGTGAAACAGCTGGGATGAGAGTCAGCACCTCCAAATCTGTGGCCA
>JAZEWU010000005.1:4567635-4583991 GCA_036362915.1 Geotria australis
AAGTCTAACGACGACCGTTCTAGTTGGAGTACGATAACATGTGCTGGCCGCGCTGCCTCAAGGCAGCCATATTTGTCATTGTCTGGGTCTCAGTCTGTGTTTGGGTGTCTAGCAGCTGGTTGTGTTTCGTTTACAAACTGTTATAAGGTTATCTTCGACTCACGACCACTTCGACTTACGACGGGGTCATCGCGACGTAAGTCGACGAGAGTCTGTATTTTGTAGCCTTTCGTGTTTAAAAAAATCATGCTCGCTGTTACCGTTTTAAAAGTTGCCCGGGCACTATCAGTGCAATGGGTAGTGAGCTGGTTAAAATGTCCTGGGTGGAAGAGCGAAGGCAGTTGCATGCACGAGGAGACCGTAGCTGCTCACAGTGCTTTTCCTGGAAGGTGGCTGGTATGTGGAAGATGAAAAAGTAAGAAATTAGCATTTAAAGGAAACGGAGCATTGACTTTAAACGCTCGCTCGTGAAAAAAAGAAATAAAATTAAAATTGGAGCCCTCGTGTACTCCAGGGATAGAATGGCTCTTGCACGCAATAATTTATTGCCATTTTCCCCTTTATGGATGTTATAAGGTGGTTTTCATTTGCCAGTTTGATTGTTTGCTTTTCTAAAACTAAATCACATCGCATAAATCAAATAAGCAGGTCGGCAAATTAACACGTTCTCGTGAAAGTCATTTAAAAAAACGTATGAAAGAAAATGAAACGCTATTTTATAACATGTTCTCACATTCACAGTGGCGGAAAGGAGGTTGTGATGTTTTGTTTTGTCTGTGTAAATGGTTATTAAGTGTATCTGTTTGCAGGTTTCTTATTATGACAGATTTGTGTCAGCACGCTCTGAGCATTCAGGCCCCCATGAAAAGGCATGTCTGTTTTTTGTCTAGAGATTACATTCTAGGCAACAAAAACCGTGCATGACAAAAGCCTGATTTTGCACTGCATTATGTTCATGTGGCAATGCCTTCGGTGACAATGTGTGAATTCTGTCTGGAAGGGTGTTTTCCCTGCACCACAGCTCTCATTTTTTTACAACATGAAAATATTTGGAAGACGCCACTCATCTTTTTTATGCGAATTAAATTACACATCGTAAATTGTATGTACATGATATTTTCAGTGAGACCAGGTGGCAATTGGAAACCTTGACATACTCGTTTTATTGTAACATTGCGAAAATAATAGCTTGCATATTCACATGCCAATGAGTATACCAATAACCATCAGAAATTTTTAAATGTTGGAAAACAATGAAATAACCTATCAACAAATTCCAAAAAAACTCCTAATGAATAGCTGACGTATGTTATCAAAACATACGTAAGAAACATAATATATTGCGTTATAGTGTACAGTTCATCATTCGTTGTGGTCATTTTTAAAAGGGAATATACAAGGTGTGGCATAAGTCACTTCACTTTGTGAGGAATAATATCAAATTCAATACGCATGTTGTATATTTGGACCACAGACCAACATATAGTGCGGCACAGTTCTGTGTTAGTATTCATATCAAATAATTATTCTCGATAAAGCGACTTATGCCGCACCCTGTATATTTACATTTATTATACATTTCAAAAAGTAACCCTAACCCACGCGGACACGGGGAGAACATGCAAACTCCACACAGAAAGGCCCCCGAGCCAGGATTCGAACCTAGCTCCTTCTAGCTGTGTGGAGGCAGCGTTATTTGCCGCGACACTGTGCCGCCCTGAATTATCTTTAGCGAGAAATAAAATGTGAAAGCTTTCATCGAAGATATTGTAATTCGATGTATTTTACATTGCAACTAAGTATTAGAGAGAGGTTGCTTATCAGTTCCAAAACGGCATTGATGTGCAACATATTTATTCAGTGAAACTACTATATTTCGACATTGCAGCATAACAGCAATAGGGTAATGCTGTAATGTATTTGACAAAAACATGTTTTTTTTAAATCTTTAACTTAGTTGCTGTTTACCGAAATAGCGACCTTGGTTAAAACATTACGAAGCAATTTGTGTAGGTTTGTTTATTTCAAGCCATTTAAATCACCTTTTAACGGGGGGTTGGAGGGTTATACTTTTATTTTACATTCATCTCAATAATGAAATTACAACAAATTAATCTGGCTATGAATGCTAAAATGGAGTGCGTGACATTCAGTGCAATACAATGCACGTGTTGAAGTCGCCAAAGGACTAATAGAGATGGTTGGTTGACAGGCAGTGGCTATAGCGGTGGCCTGCTGTCCAGGGATTTGCCAGTGCCCCACAATATAATCATGTCTCTCACACAGTGATAAGGATGTAAAGGTTAAGGAGGCTCCTGGGTCCAAGCTGTGTGCATCCCTCCGGGAAACATCACGTGCTCACCACAGCTATGTCAGAGACATCGGGGTCGTATACGTGGCTTGGGAAGATGATAATATTGTATAATGATTTTGTGATAATGACCTTAAATGTCCTGCTTGAGTAACATGCAATTTATCGCACCGCACATTATCCTATTAGCCGTTAAATCCCAATTCCACTGATGCCGGTTTTTTTTCAGTACATGCGCGTGATAGAACGGGCCTCAGGCTCTCGACTCGTGATACGATCAAAGCAAAATGATAACTGCGTGGTGGGTTAGAGTGGCAGAAGAATGGGAAGCGAATATGAGCAGTAGATGGACTCACCGTCAGAGAGAACAAGGCCATTCACTGTGTGCGTGAGGCTAGTAATTTAATGGACATGGCTGTGCAAAAGTGGACAGGCCTGACAAGCCAGCTCTCACCTGTCCTGGTTGAGCCTCCCATAAACGTGGTACCTTGAGGAGATGGACTCTGAATTGTATGCGTGCCTACCATGGCAGATAGTGCAATGCGCAGATGTGCATTCATTCTGAAACACAGCTCCACGTTTATATGTATTGTTATTTTGTATCCATTGGGTCTGTTGTTATTTCATATCAGAAGCATGATGCTGAATGACTTGTGTGTGCACGTTGTCCCTATGGACAACGTGCACATCATGGCAAGCCTCTAGGGAATGCATTCATGTGAATTGTGTTAATTTGGAAGTGGAAGCTACCGTGGATAAAACTGCTTTTTCAGAGGAACACGATGAAATCCGAAATGTATGATTGGTTATATCAAAGGTACCCAATCTATATTACGCCACGGTTGAGTAATTGATTAAACATCAGTAACCGCTTGATCCTGTAGAGGGTCTTGGTAAGCAAGAGCCTATCCCGGCAGACACAGGGCGCAATGCAGGGTTCTACCTAATGATGGAATGCCAGTCCATCACAGTTCAGATATAATACAACATCACCCTTTATTTGCTGGAATAGATCTCAATTTCTATACACAGTACTGTGTATAGCTTTTTATTTTCCAGGTTACTAATTAGCATGCTGTTGTGTTTATGTTTCTGTTGTGGTGTAATGGTCGGCACGGCAGGTGAAACAATGGTCAAGTTACATAAGTCCATCCTCCTCTGCCCACACAGCGTATAGATGGGTGCACCATAGTCGATTGGTAGGTTGCATGTGGTGGGGTATATTGTGGGTATTCCCATATATTCTAGGATATCAGGCCAGTGGACCAAATACCCTGACAAGGGGCTCTTTAAAGCTACCTATGGCAGAGGCCGATCCACCAGCATTTTTGGGAGGAGGCCTTCGGAGGTCTGCACCGTTAATGTTTTGGTTAGATAAAACCACGTTTACCACTTTATTATACTGTATATATATATATTTTCCATTTATTTTTCATTCATATGATCTTACACGATTAATTGGGACTATTCCGTGATTGAGTGGGGGCTAACATTTAACAAAATACATTGCAAAGCAGCTGTCTCATTGACCTCAGTAATTATTTTGATATCGTTTGACTTTTGTCTCCCATGTAACTTCAGCAGCTGCAGCGTGTTAGTTTAGACTTTAGAGCAACACATTGTCCATACAAATGCAAAATAACATTTGTCGACTGGAAGCAACGATCATTGACATGAATCTATGTGGAATGGGCCATGATGCCCCTGTAAACGCAAATACGAGTTCGATTGTGGAGGTGTAATGACAGCCATTATAGCTAACCGAATCAAATCCAGTATATTTAGATGGCTAAGAAAAGGCAATAATAAATATATTACATGGCATCTATCCAGTAGGGTCTCCATGGTAGATTAATTAAATAAATGGATGGTCTTCTTGGCAGCTATGTTACGAGGGTGTCAGCTCATCGATAATTAAGTACTTGCTAAGAAGGGACAGGATGTACTGGAGAAAAAGGACGTGCTCATAATGAACTGTAGCTGAACAAACAAAACAATTCAGAGGAAGCATGGTTATTCTCGCAGGTCACTGATATATTTGTGTGCAATATTTTCGATTACTCATCTTACGCCGTTGTTTTTGCTCTGCTTTGTCTTCGCTTTAGTGATGTATTTAATTCATTTTGATTTTGTCATTTAAGTGACCCAGGTCACGTTGGCAAAATAAACTATCCTGGTCTCTTAAATTCGTGCCTGGTTAAACAAATACGTTTAACTTGACGGCCTCCGCCAGCCAATGGTCCTGGATATGAGCCGACATGAGCGCGCAGCCAGGTTATATTTGTACTCATTAGTTGACGTGTATCCTTACGCATTGCATCAAGAGATTTAAACGGCCAAAATAATTAGTGCCATTATATGTAGTTAAACTCTCCATTGGCTTACTCTGTGAATTTCAAGAACATTATGAAAAGAAATATGTATTTTGAACTGAGGCTTTTCAGCACTATTGGGATCGTCAGAAAATAATTATAACGGTGACATTAATAATTTGTATATGTAAGGTTGCATGGGGACTGGTGGTAATAGGGTTTTTACATTTGAAAATGATCGAGCTCACAAACATAAGAGTTTGTATTGTTTGAGATTATGTAGAAAATGCACTGTGCTTTGTTCAGTGTTGTTTCTGAAATCACTCTCAACGTTTTATTTGTAGGTTAGAAAGCAGGAATTCTTTACAATAACACATTGCTTAGGATTTCCAAGAAATGTGCATGTATTTACATAAAGCTAATGAAGAAATTAACTAATGGAATAGGCTAAACTTTTGTTCGGAGACTGACACATTTACTAATATGCTGTATTGAGTGATCTTTACAATTATATTTTGTACACAATTACGTATTTTTGTGTATTCACTGCAAGGGAAAATGCTTGTTGCAGATGCTTACACACTAAGGCACAGCTGTAACTATTAGTATTGCTCATAAGTAACGTGTAGAAAATCAATACTGATATAATACAGCTTTATACAGCCATATGTATGCAGTGTTATACATTGATAATCATTATTTAAGTGATGGGGTATGCAGTAAAAGGTGGGTATGACACTACAGCAGTTTTAGGAATAAGGCAATGCTATTGATAGATGTTATAGGTGAGCTTGATGCAAACCAGTGACATGTTGTGCATAATAAGGTGTGCTGATGTAGACAACTTCAGGACGCCTGAAAATGCCTCCAACGTGAGGGGCGAATTGACGCAAAATGACAGAGAGGGAGTGCTCGACACGGCTATTCCGAAAGAACCGCTTTGAAAAAGCAACTATAATTTTCTAATGCATTGATGTGAGCAGTGTATAAACTATTGTAAACCATGTTTTCCTAATATAAATCATATTTCACATTTACAACACGTTACAATTCCGAAGTGCATTGTTTTGAGTTTCAACAGCCGTTGATTGTTCCAGGAATGGCAGAATTAACTTCGCATTAGTAGTGACGAGTTCTAAAGCTAATTCGTTTTTAATTGCATCAAATATTCAGGCTCAGCTGCAGCTTTATTAGTAAAGATAAACAGCAAGATGACAAAATCAATCTCTGACAGCATAATACTCATAATTAATCACACTTGATTTGCCATGCCTTTCATAAAATAATGTATTTTTTTGCTCAGTCTTTGGTTATGATTTTAATTCAGCGCTAGGAGCTTTAATTTCCTTTCAGAAACATAAACAAACCTGTTCCCTGTCTTCAGCTGCTCTATGACCGCAGGTGGATCTATTGGCACGGGTGACAATCCCTACAAACCAGAGCATATTCATGTAGCACCATTAAATATGCATTCCACGGCAGCTTTTCCTAAGGATACATAATGTGTATTTTATAGGTATTTTGCCAAGTATTGTCCATCCTATTGAATCTGTCTTTGCTGATGTAATCCCTTTGAACCAAAACTCCATTGTTTTCGTTCAACGACGTGATCTCGGACATTCTTAGTTGGTTTATGTCTTCCTGTCTTACTCGCTCAGCAGGTTTAACACTTCAAACCACCAACTGAGTATCGCCATGTTTTCCACGGCTGCATGCGGTTCGTTCATTCATTCGTTGTCAAAAAACGCTTAATCCTCTACAGTCTACAGGGTTGCAGGGAGCTGGAGCCTATCCCGGCAGACATAGGGCGCAAGGCAAGGCTATACCCAGGATGGGACGCCAGACCATCCTGGGTATAGCCTTGCAATCTAGTCAACAAGCCAATTAACCTATGCAGCAGCATGTTTATTATAGATATTTATTATTACAGTAGAAAAATACCCAGTGAGCTTGCAAGCGGACACGGGCAGAACATGCAAACTCCACACAAAAAGGCACCCGAGCCGGGATTCGAACCCGGGATTTGCTATGAGGCGGTAGCGCTACTTACCGCGCCACCATGCCGCCCTGACTGCATGCTTTAACGTTAGACCACATTCTCGCCTTGTAATTGAATGATTAATAGTTTCTATCCAAATTACATTACATCTATTGGTGACAGCTGATGCTGGCCATCTACATATGCCACAGCTGAAACATCTGGCTAATTTGGGTGGGGCTGAAAAGGGTGAAGTAGTAATTATTGATCTACATGGACATAACCAATGTCCTTCGTGAGCCCTCTTATAAAACCCCGGCACACAAGTGGTTCGAAGCCTAGTGCCGTGCAAACTGCTTTTATACCAATAAACACACTGAAGGGTGCTTATTTCAGCCCAATTAAAAGCATGTGATGCTCATCATCAGCCATGTTTTATCCACTGCTGGATAGCATCCAGAAGTTGTCTCCATCCCTCATGGTCCAGTGATGCAACAATCCGTGTCGTTGCTGCGCGTGAGCTGATGGCATTGCTCCACCTATTGCTTCATTTGGCTACAATTCCACCTGTGACGGACTGGCGTCCCATCCTCGGTATAGCCCTGCCTTGTGCCCTGTGTCTACCGGGATAGGCTCCGGCTCACCGCGACCCTGTACAGGACTAAGCGGTTTCTGACTGGATGGATGGATGGATTGCATCCCATCTTCTCTCACCTCGTCTGGCGATGCCTCCTTAATCATTTATTTTCTATTGCTTTGGTTTTTTTTTGTTGGTTTTTTTCTTTCATTGTTGACATGCCGTCCTCTTCGCGGCCCTTGTGCAGCGCTTTGTGACCCTCGGGTGAAAGGCGCTATATAAATTGATATTATTATTATTATCCTGCCCAAGCCTATTTCGGATTGTGAAGTCGCTTTGATGCTTGTCATGTGCTTTTGTTGAAATGGTATGTTGTATTGTATGTATGCTAGCATGCACTGACTTTAACTTCGGTGTCATATTGTACATTCAGGGCGGCACGGTGGCGCGGTGAGTAGCGCTGCAGCCTCATAGCAAAAAACGCCAGGTTCGAATCCCAGCTCGGGTGCCTTTCTGTGTGAAGTTTGCGTGTTCTCCCCATGTCCGCGTGGGTTTTCGCCGGGCACTCCGGTTTCCTCCTACAGTCCAAAAACACCCTGCTGCATAGGTTAATTGTCGTGCTGACTAAATTGCCCCCGGTGTCCTGTGATGGACTGGCGTCCCATCCTGGCCATAGCCCTGGCTTGCACCGTGTCTTCCGGGATAGGCTTCGGCTCACCCTGTACAGGATTAAGTGGTTCGTGGCAATGATGAATATGACTGTACATTAATTCCTTCAGGTATTCTAATTACGTACGCTTCACACAACAAAATGTTCGCAAGAACCATCTCATCTCACTATCAGAAACTGCGTAATCCTGTACAGGGTCGCGGTGCACTGGAGCCTAGCCCAGCAGACACAGGACACATGGTGGTCTTATATCATGGCGTAGTGTACGTTAATGCAACAACGGCCCACACAATGTTTAGCAGCCTGACAATAAGCGAAACATATTCAAGGTTAAGAATCGTGCGTTGTTGGTGACCTCTTCACTTTGTTCCACAGGTAAGCAAACGTCATTGTCAGCGACTGTCAAGAGGCAAACAACGTAGCGACAGGCGCTGCTGAGACGGCTTTGTGAAAGTGTGTGTGTGCAGAAAACGTGCGAGCACGCGAGAGATCGCACACTCGCGCGTTTCTTTTTCAAGCGGCCAAATGTTGTCCCACATGCGACACCAGTTTCGCACGTGCTGTGTGTGCCACGATGTTACATTCATCACGCGAACCGCGCCAACACATTTTTATCCACTGCTTCAAAATCTGTTGAGCGTCAAGACCGTTTTTGCAACGCAATAAACACAACACAGTGTTGCGTTTACACTTTTTAATGTATTTGCACCTTGAGACAAAGTTAGCGGGGCATGCATCATAGGAAGTGCAACAAATCATCATTGAGATGTAAGACTATTTTTCTATACAATGTACCCATCAATATTATCAACCTAGTTAAAATACATTCATCTAGTTGACGTCTCATTCTCCAGAATGTTTTAACTGTTTACGCACTTGATAACATCTGTTGATCCACGTCTAATCTGATGGATTAGGGATGTTCGCCCCTATGCCTGCACGATAAGTGTAACACATTTATAATCTCGTTCATAATTACTATGCCTTTCATCTAAAGCTATAAAGCTTTATTGTTATAAATGTATGATTACTTTGATATACAGTATTAGGAAGTTGACAATATCAACATATGAAAATGTATTTCCAAAGCTGTTCTTTCGGGATAGCCGTGTCGAGCGCACCTACTCTATCCTTCGAGATGTTTCGCCTCCAACGCCTGAGGATGCCTCGAACGTGGGAGGCGAAACGTGGCGAAGGAGAGAAGGGGAGCGCTCAGTGACACCGCTATCCCGAAAGAACAGCTTTGGAAAGTAATTTGCATGCATCGAGCCATGAAAACCTACTTCATTACAATATCAGCATATCTGTATCCATCCATCCATAGTCAGAAACAGCTTAATCCCGTACGGGGTCGCGGTGAGCCAGAGCCTATCCCGGCAGACACAGGGCGCAAGGCAGGACTATACCCAGGATGGGACGCCAGTCCATCACAGGGCACCGGGGGCAATTTAGTCAGCAGGCCAATTAACCTATGCAGCAGTATAACCTTGGACTGTGGGAGGAAACTGGAGTGCCCAGCAAAAACCTAAACGGACACGGGGAGAACATGCAAACTCCACACAGAAAGGCACCCGAGCCACTACTCACCTTGCCACCATGCCCCCCGCAGTAAATAGTTTTAAGTGTAAAATGAGGCATTATACTATAAACATTGCCAGTATGCAGTCATGATACAGTATGAGGCTGACCATCGTGCTTCGAAGAATCGCTAAGAAGAAGAAGCTTGAATAACATCGTCTGCAGGTACATTACAGTGCTGTTATGCCGTTCTCTCCACAGCTCGGATTATAAAAAAAAAACCCGAAAAAATCGTTGCTGATTTTCCGTTCTCTGTCGTTGTTGACATGTCGTTCTCTCTGCAGCTTTGTGCAGCGCTTTGTGACCCTCGGGTGAAAGGCGCTATATAAATGCTATTATTATTATTATAGTGGTTTTCTGGAAATCGAAAACCAGACGACATGGGAAGAACATGCACACTCCAGACAGAAAGGTTCCAAAGCCGGGAATTGATCCCAGGGATATTTTTTGTGCTGTGAGGCGTGCAACCCTTTACTTGAGCCATTTAAAGTAAATTACCCGCACGTTGGTTTGTCTTGTGCCAGAATCAGATGCAATCAATTGTAAACTAAAGGTGTGAGTACACTGGAATAATTTAGCCTTGACCGCAGCAGAGTACAATCCTTTGCATTAATTTGACCAATTTTCCCTCGACCGTATTGTGTTCATATCACAGAAGAACATCTTCAGCTTGAAAATCGAGACAAGAAATGTAGTTTAAGCACTCGTCGGGTCACAATAGAATATGTTTCAAGAAGCGAAGCAGTATATGATTCATTTAATTCACAGTAATAAATGGTTAACATTGTACACTCACTCTAATCCATATACTGTATATGGACTGATACATGCGTGATAGCATCTACTAATAGTGGCATGCATAGATTCATATGATGTAATTGAGTGGTTCGAAAATTATAAAATAAAAATGGTGTTGCTCCAAAAAGATATAATGAAAGTGCTATCAGTTCAGCCTAAAGTGTAGGGTAATTGCTTTTCTATTTCAAGGGTTCCATAATTTTAGACAAAGGCATGAAATTGATGTCATTATGCAGATGCCGCTGCATCTATTGAAATCTAGTATTACAAGGAACGGCCGGAAAGGCTGCATTATGTGCTCACTGCACTTTTCTGCCAAGTCAGTGAAGGGTTATTAAGGTTATTAGACAATTATTCAAATGCAGCAATTGACAGTAATACCCTTCATTAGATTTCTTGTTTTTTAATGATCGTGCTGCATTTAAGCTTGCATTAGTGCAGGGAAGTGCTGCTATGATTAGGCAATGTATTGGTTAGGAACTATATTTGGTTATGGTTGTTTATGTCGATAGGTATAAAAAAATATATATATTTTAATTAGGTGGCGTGGTAACATATGTGCCTCACAGAAAGAAAGTCCTGCCCGACACGGTTAATTTTCGCCTTGGCTGCCTTTCTGTGTGAAATTTGTGTGTCCTCCACCCGATCTGCATGGGTTTCCTCTGGGTTTTCCAATTTCCTCCCACAACTAAAAAAAACCCCTGGTTAATTATTCATTCATTCATTCTCAGAAACCGTTTCATCCTGTGCAGGGTTGCGGTGAGCCGGAGCCTATCCCGGTAGACACAGGGCGCAAGGCAGGGCTATAGTCAGGATTGGACGCCAGTCCATCACAGGGCACCAGACGCAATTTAGTCAGCAGGTCAATTAACATGTGCAACAGCATGTCTTTGGACTGTGGGAGGAAACCGGAGTGCTCAATCACCATCATCTAGCTTGCACAGTGACGTGATGAGTAGCGCTGCCGCCTCACAGCAAGAAGGACCCGGGTTCGAATCTCGGCTCGGGTGCCTTTCTGTGTGGAGTTTGCATGTTCTCCCCGTGTCCGCGTGGGTTGTCGCCGGGCACTCCTTTTCCTCCCACGGTCAAAACACATGCTGCTGTCTAGGTTAATTGGCCTGCGGATTAAATTGGCCCCGGTGCCCTGTGATGGACTGTCGTCAAATCCTGAGTATACCCCTGCCTTGCGCTCTGTGTCTGCCAGGAAAGGCTCTGGCTCACCGCAACCTGTACAGGATTAAGCGGTTTCTGACAATGGATGGATACCCATAACACAACCAACATATTTCACGTGTAGCAACGAGTACATATTTTGTTGTGGGAGTAACGAGCAGCAGGTTCTTTACAATGTGGTTTAATCACAAATTGGAAACAAATCTACGTAAGAGTATCGTCATTCCATATTCATTTGAATATTATCTATTATGCGGGGTGTCGCATTCATTTTAGAATAACAATTTTAGCATTTATTTATTATCTGGAGAATTATATTTTCCCATTGAATGTTGAATGTAAGTTGGGTGCATTTGCCATGTTTTTCACGTGAAGCATCACGGACATTATTGCAAGTTCTTGCAAAGATCAAAGCAAAGTAATATGATCCCCAAGCTGCCTGTGGTGCACGCATCACTTTGGTGAATCGAATGATAGAGATTTCACAGCGTACAATGGGCAGCAGTAGACACCAAATAGTATGAAATATCGCATCGCTTAACCCAGGCAAAATATTGACATGTGTTGATATCTCATCAGCGAATCAAGGTATTATTTATTAGCAATCACTGATCAGCAGAGGTGTCACAATTTAAGAGTTGAAATTTTCATATAGCTAGATAATGTTTGAAGGATATGGATTTTTATTTAATTATTCAATGAAATGCCACTGCATCCCAAAGCGACTCACAAACGCGTAGAAGATGAAAAGCTCTTCAGGGCAAGGATAAGGGAAGGGATCGGGGTAAACGAGAGAACAAAGATGCACAACATATCAACTTCAGAGGACCATATCCGATGCAGTGACACAACGTAGGTATAATATTAAACTGGATGTTCAAGTTGATGGGATATGAAAAGCACACAGCGTTGTTAGTGGTTTACACTAATCCAAGGCCAAACGAAAACGTATCTTGCATAGCAGATTATCAGATCAGTAACGTTTGAGGATTAGGGACACCTTTGATACCATGACAAGTGTTTTACACTTTAATGAAAACTGATTTATTGCAATTTCTACAAAGCTTTGGCTTAATGTCTCTCAAGACCAACGCTGTTTAGTGCAGCGTTGTGAATTTACATTTGTATGGTCCTTACTCTTAAAGCCCACAAAGCCAATATATACAGTCTCACAAATATTTCCAATCATTCCCTATTGATTACAAATAGTAATCTAAATGGACAGAGCTGTGGTTATAGAGCTTAGCTCGCAATGCAAAGGTTTCGAGTTCAAATCTTGGTCAGTGGCTGGCTCAGTCAACATTGATTGTTTGTGATACAGATGATGTCAAACCTGCACCTCGGTGCCCAGTGAGAGCTGTTGATGTCTCTGAATTGGTCAATTGAGCGGTGAGACATTTTTACTTGAATTACAGTCCAATCTGGTAAACTCCAATTGATGACAACAATTATTTGAAATGCGTTAATGCATTATAAAACACCGTTATAACAAGCAACCAAGAGGAATTGTGGGGAATTGATTAACACCACAATGTATACTTTCAACATTACGCAAGTACCAATCAGGGATCCTCTGTGCTCTGACTTAGAATCCTGGTTTGAGAAACATCAGTCAGTCATTCAGTTTTTCTGCAAGCTGGAAGGAACCGTTGAACTGTGTAGCACCTTTTAACAGTTATCCAGCGGAGAGGGGTAAGCAAGTTACAACATCTCAAGGCACCGGGGGCAATTTAATCAGGACAATTAACCTAGACCGCATGTCTGTAGACTGTAGGAGGGAACCAGACTACCTGACAAAAACCACGCATACACGGGGAGAACATGCAATCTCTATACAGAAAGGTACCCAAGCCGGGCATTGAACCTGAGACCTTCATGCTGTGAGGCGGCAGGGCTACTCAGTGTGTCACATCAGTTGTGAGTGATCATTGAACTGATTCTGACACCCCTCTCGATTCCACCGCCTCCTCCCATTCTTAACCAACACAAAGTGACTTCTGTGGTGAAGTATGGTCAAAACAACTGTCATAACCGTGATGGTATGGGGAGACCTTCATCCAGCAGTCAGTGGGTTGTCAAGTAAAATGGTAATTACCACAGCATGTACTCACCATGTACAATGAAGATGAAAATGTCCATGAAAGCAACATTGTTTCTGAAATATATTCAAAGCGATTAAAATTCCTTTTGGAATTTAGATTTCAACACTAGACTGGATTAAAGGCTTAATGACAATGCCGATTAATATGCAACGCAATGCTTTCACTGTATTCTCAGACTATTCATTTTGTTCTTTTAATGTTTGTCCTGTGTAGTGGTGCAGTGAATGTACCTGAGTTTCATGATAAAGTGTGATATTTTCTCATTAATAATAATAATCCCCCACTGTTCAATTAACACAAAACAAGTTGTTGCGTGCATTCACCAGAGAAGTAGCATTTGGCAGGCCTAATATGTCTTTATTTCACCATTCCAATTATTGTGAAAGGTCTCTAGTGTTGCTGTGAAAAGTCTTGTTTTAAGCATAATGTGTATTTAGCCCTTCTGTCATGATATCTCAGTGGAACTGTTCCAAAATTGCCAATTTTACGTCATTGGAAACAATCAAATAAAATGTTGAGGCCAGCTAACCGCATGAGCAAGCCAGGCTTAGGAACAATGTTTATATCATGGCATACATACAAACATACTTTCAATTAGAGTATCATCATCCCCTAACCTTTATTAACTACGGCGAGAAAATGATACATTGGACATTGATGCAGTCAATCTGAGCTCGTACAAAACCCCAAACACACGTATATATTCATAGAATGCTTGATTCCTTCAAAACTGCTTGCTTGTATGTTGTATACTGTACATACCTGCACGTTATTTAGACATATAGTTCGCGAGTGCAAAAGATGCAATGTTTAATGTGTCGCATTGGGCTTATTTCATTTCCTGGTTAAGTCAAGGATACAACAATAAAGCTTGCTTTAATATTTTTCAAAACATCCTAAATGGGTATGACTTTAGAATATGGCCAATAACAATCTTTCGTGGTTAAAAGCTTGACATGTTAAGAAGTGAGTGATCCCTCTGCTGAAAAGCAGCCCCTTTGATGCTGTTGAAGCCACAATGTTGATTTTCCTTCCTCATCACTTGTGCATCCTGGAAAAAATTGGGGCTTAGTTGATCGTACGTCACCAATGACTTTAGCTGCGACCTAGAATCGAACTGAGATGGCGGGGTTCATAGGGCAGTGCGCTCACCAATGTGCCATCATTCCAACGCACCAGGCTACAAATTCCATATTGAATTCACATCATGCCAGGTTTGAGGGTTGTTTGTCCGCTATTACGATCTCTAACTTTCATGTAATGCCTCCTCTAACAAATATTACTCGAGAGTAAGACACAGGACCACCCTTTCAAAGTAATATATAGTGTAAAATTTCATTTTGTTTTAAGTGAATACCCAAGACAAAACCAGTATAGTATTTTTTCACAACAGTTCCATGATTGCCTGCCTGATCTCCTTTACCGATGCTTCAAATGCATGGCGGCTAGCGCAGCAGCACACCTAGCCTGTGCACCATCTTATATTGTAAAATACTCTAATGTGAATCATATTTTATGAGTAGTGGTTGTGGCTTCTGGTTGAGGAAGCAATAGTCTGTTTGAGGTCAGTCAGTCACTCTTTATTTAAGCTGGATGGAATCTCTGAGCAATGTAGCCTTTTTAACAGTTGTCCAACAGGGAGGGGCAAGCAAGTTGCAACAAAGAAATATGCAGAGGTGATACGTGGAAGTGGACTAATTGATTATTGAACCACATGCGCTACGATAGCTAACATCATAAAATAACCGTAAAAAAAATATCCGTATACATCTTTCAATCATACACATACCTTTTATAGTTCCTGAGATATTCAGTGATATGTAGTTGGCGTGTGCCCAAAACGTTGAAGTCAGTTGTTATGGCAACAGTTTCAACCATCGAGTTACTTTTCTCACAAATCCACTAGACATTTCCATAAAGTACATATTCTAAGCTCTTTCATGACAATGTGGCAGCCCCTTCCATCCTAGCTTTAGCACTGTGTGAAAGCTGCATTTATACTTCACCTAAATACATATTTTCTAATTTCATCTTGACTGTGGCCAATGACCTTGATGGTGGATAATGTGACTAATGCATAGCCAGTATCATCAAAAATTAATATACTTACTTTAATGATGAATATACCTTTTATGGTTCCTTGGAAATTCAATTATATGTTTTTTCTATACCTCTGTATAAAGTACAGGTTTAGAGCGTTCAGAAAGTATATTGGGGAATATGCCAACCCATATGGTACTAAGAGGTCAGTTTTGGAGGTCTGCCTCATGGTCTCTTATGCACATTCCTTTAAAGTGTTGATTTTTTCAGGAACTTTATATACGTGAATACTCTGGATATGACGATCTTTTATACTCCTAGAGGTATCATTATAAGCACAGTTGACTGTATAATAAATGTTTTAACTATTTTCTCTGTTCTACACAAAGGTTACCAGGTTCATCATTGATTTATAATTGATTGTTGCGTTAGGCCACATAATGATCTGACCAAATGTGTGTCATTAACAATCCCCACCACCACGAATAGCCAAACAAATGAAATTGTCACGTGCACAAGTGTTTAACACACAATATTGTTTCAGTGCATTGGTAAGTTGAAGGATAATTCTCAAAACAAAATTGTTGCAATTATATACACCGTTTTATTTGAAATCGCATTGAACATCATCAGGTGAACCTCTGTAATGAGTCTAAAATCAGAAGCATTTTTACTTTCTACATTTTTATTCTGACTATTTGAATTTTGACTTAATTATGCTTGACCTAGTCTAAAGCGATACTGTACATTGTATCTAATCACCACATTTAAGTGTGAGAATATTGGCAGTGAAAACCTACGTGAATGTTGGCAATGC
>JAZEWU010000005.1:4598961-4624886 GCA_036362915.1 Geotria australis
GAGTGCGGTCCAGGGTTACTCCAAGGTAGGCAGGGTGCTTACGGTGCTCAAGTGGTGTTCCAGACCATTTCATGTTAAGAGGTCGGTTGGAAGCCCTGTTGATACAGTATCTCAAGATATTCTCTTCGCATAATACACTGGAAAAATAATTATACTGAGACATTTATTTATATCATTATTGAATTATTGCATTATTTTTACAAGGTTTTTGAAAAGTATTAAACATAAAGCAGTAGTTGTGTGTGGTTTTGGCTGTGGATGGAAAACAGCGAACCCAGACGAATCCCATGCAGAACAGAGAACATTTAAACTCCACGTAGAAAGATTCCCGATTTGGGAATCGAACCCAGGCCCTTATAGTTGTGGCACGAGTATTACCACTGGACCACCACCCTGCCACCCTTCCAAACTGGTATTGCCAAATAACTTCCATGACCAAAGGCAACTGGAAGTATGTGTTTTTATTTTAGCCATGATATAGTTACATGAAAAGGAATGCGATAATGTTGTTGTAGGCAGAGGTGTCCTTTAAGGATTTCCCACGTAAAATTTGCAAGACAAAAATAAAACGACTTTAATTGGTGAAAACACATCAAACTTTTCACCTGCTAAATACCAAAAACCAGGTAATATCATAGGAGTAAGAATATCTCAATATCACAAGAGGTGTAGAGCCACCGGTACGTATACATGCATTGTTTTGAGTAGTGCATTACTATGCAACTGACAACAACCCGAGGACTGGTAAAGTCCCAAGAAGACTTTAACATTTCCCAGGACAACTACCTCAAAAAGAGGCAATTCCTGGTGAAACAAAGACAGGTTATAACCCTACAAAATAACCCGGGGAAGCAAATATAGTCCAAAATTGCAAACTCTGCCGATTTAAACGAAAGGCTGCAAATAAATAACCTTTTTACCACATACTGATTTTCAAATCTAATGATATTGCCAAATATAAATATGTTTGATGCAGTTTTTCATTTGAAAATTGGTCTCAAGTAAAGGATTTCAAAATCAGAAGCCTCCTGCTTTAATCTATATGGTTGTCAAGCATGCTAGTGGTGCCATGAACTGAAGTAAGCTGGACTCTACATATAAACTGAAAACCCACGCCTGTGCTCGTGACAGATAAACACATCGATGTAAGTTTTTACGGCTCGATTCATGACGGTTGCTCTTCAGAGCTGCTCTTTCGAGATAGCCGTGTCCATGATGCTTCCAACGTGGTAGGCGAAACGTCGCGACGGAGAGAGGGAGATCGCTCGACACGGCTATACCGAAAGAACAGCTCTGAAGAGCGATATCAAATGAGACAGAGAATGGACCTTGCCTAGCAGTAGGGCAAGCAGGACCACAACCATTCCTACACCTAACCTGTTACATATCCGATTTATACGTTACAACGGTGTATTGACGTTTGATAATTCCCCTTAAGAGCTGCACATTTGGGATAGCCATGGCAATGTGCCTGAAGATGTCTCCAACCGGGGAGGCAAATCATTGTGAAGGAGATCGGAGAAAAGTTCAGCACTGCTGTCCCGAAAGAGCAGCTCCTGAGACGAATTCACTTGACCACACAGGGCAGTGCGGTTTGACGACAAGGATAACCCGCTGTTGTTAGCCTTGGCCACAAATTGACCACTGGGCACTGGGCTCATAGTGTAGAACTCTATCACTGTGCCACTACTCTGTGTCTGGCATACATAGCAGGTGTCCAATTCTGACAACATTCAACAAGACACAGGTGAGATGAAGGGCAATTTTGGGACGCAAGGTAGTCATGCATTTAATCCAGTTGATTTGCGAATTGCTGAGTTCGTTTTTTGGTGTTTTATGATTAGCTTTATCACTGAGTTAATGACTCGTTATATCGTCCAGAAATGACCGGTATGAGAGCTATAAGCAGGGTGAGGGCTGGAATGTTATTGTTGACCTGAACGTGCTCTTTAAAATGAAGATAATACAATCGGTTATGCGGTATATGTCATAAGCTAAGGCTTTCTGGCCGCGAAAGTGACAAAAAAGACAACTGTTATTAAATGTATTTTTTCTCATGTGACTGATGAGCTAATATTGGCTGGTATTGACCGCTGAAACTGTTGGTTCGCAGCTTTATAAGTGTGTCTTTAATGAAACATCCTAAGTGAGGGTGTTACTTCTGAAAATGGATGTTCCAAGTTAACAACGTGCTGTCATTTCTTTTCGCCTATCGACATTTCTACAGATTTAATTTGCCAACGGAGCAAAATACAACGGCACTGTCCTCAGACTCATTAAAATTGTGTTTCTTTTATAGGAGCCATTTATAAGTTTACAGTGATCTTGAAAGTTGTGATCATTCGCGAAATATTTGAAACAATCGTTGATTCAAAGCGAGAGGTAACAACCATAACTTAACGTGAAGCGTGGCGTTGGGTGTCTTATAAGATGTTTAATTTGCATTTTTAGTTTGTAACTACAGAAGTATCAAATGTATAATGTTCCAAAATGTCCATGTAATATTAAGGAAACGCCCGTTACATTTGGCCATTCTATCTCTGTGTTATTATATTTTCTCCCTTGGGCGTCTCAAACAGCACTTGATCCATTAAACAACACACAATATGTAATTTGGTAGTGCGGTTTCCTCACCAGTGGAACCTGTATCATGATTACACTTGTAGAGTCATTGCCCACGTGTAATGTGATAGAAGCTCAAGCCCTCAAAATTGATTGCTTCTCCTTGAAAGCAAGCTTCATTACAGTCTAATATCAAGGGTATTAGTCACACTTCAGACATGCGCATTACCAAAACCTAATGGAGGCATCAGCACAGGCTATTTCACATGCAGCGCAGTGCTCCGAATGTACTTTATTGCGGGCTCTAAAGTAACTGATTTGGAACACATAGGATGCATGCCCAGCTGCCAGAAACAGCCCAGAAATTGATTTTGACAAGATGCCACACTCCAATCCCTGACTACCCCTTCCCTTGTCAGTTTTAAGCATGCTCACGCTTGAATCAACATATGCCTTCTACTGCTCATTACAAAATACTAGCGTTTAGTTTGTAAAACCTTGTCATGTTACCATTTATTGTTTTTACCAGTTATTTCCATGAGTCAGTGCGTCTTGATTTAAACGTTTTAAAATGTCGATCATAGAGGGTATATTGTTCAATTCACAGCACCAATGAATCATTGTTGATTACACAAATGATCACAATGTGTGTAATATTATGGGATCCATTTCCCAGTGTGCGAAATGTCATCTAATGCATTCCGTATTATATCAATATTCATTATTAGCGGTGAGTAGCGCTGCCACCTTACAGCAAGAAGGGCCCGGGTTCGAATCCCGGCTCCGGTGCCTTTCTGTGTAGAGTTTGCATGTTCTCCCCGTGTCCACGTGGGTTTTCGCCAGGCGCGCAGATTTCCTCCCATAGTCCAAATACATGATGCTGCCTAGGTTAATTGTCCTGCTGACTAAATTGCCCTCAGTGCCCTGAGATGGACTGGCGCACCATGCTAGGTATAGCCCTGCCTTGCGCCCTGTGTCTGCCAGGATAGGCTCCGGCTCACCGCGACCCTGTACAGGATTAAGCGGTTTCTGACAATGGATGGATGGATCATCAGCTGTTCATCATTAGCTGGATCAGCCATTCTCAATACATTTCAGAATGCAAAGCTTCTCAAGTTATACGCACAATCTGAAATCCGTCCGATTGCCAAATGGGCCTTGTTTTTATTTTTTCAACTTAGTACATTATTGTGTCCAGTGTCAGGCCAAACAAGCTGCCAGTTTCACTGCTGGGGAAAGAAACATTACACATTAGGTCAGTGAGGACTTGCAAGCCAAGTCTAACTGGTGGGCCATCTGTTAAGTATATTATTGTTTTATTGTTTTCAGCATAAAACTAGTTTTACAACGGTTTATTATATTTCTACGCTAAAAGTCAGGCCAGCTGTTGTGAAAATTTATAGATAAGAATTAAATGATGTAAAGCATGTTTTCATATTCAAATTGAGTTTCTGTTGTGAAAATACACATTTTTATTATTTGACTTGAATAGTTCATTCATTCATTCATTTTCAGAAACCGCTTAATCCTATACAGGGTCGCGGTGAGCCAGAGCCTATCCCGGCAGACACAGGGCGCAAGGCAGGGGAACACCAAGGATGGGACGCCAGTCCATCGCAGACTTGAATAGTTGAATATTTGAAAAAAGTGCGTGACAGACTTCATTTTATGCCACTGCAATGATGAACCAGTTTAGGAAGCCAAGTATTGAACATATATCTGGAAATTATAAACATTAACTGCTTTAAATCCCTTCGCATAAGAAATGTAATTTTCTATTGGAAATACACTGATGTCAATCCACATATAATCTATATATAACGGGGCTAGGTACACATCATGTCACCAATAATTTCCTGGCCTCTCATTGGTTGACGACCTTGGTGACGTCACATCCAGCTCACTGGATGGCGTACAGAGTATCTTATAATAATAATAGCATTTATAGAGCGCCTTTCACCCGAGGGTCACAAAGCGCTGCACAAGGCTGTGGAGAGAACGGCATGTCGATAACATCAAGGGAGGCTGAAGCAAGTTGCAACATCTCATGGCACCGTGGACAATTTGGGCAGGACAATTAACCTGGGTAGCATGTCTTTGGACTGCGGGAGGAAGGCGGGAGCACACGCGGGCTCCTCACGGATAGGTGGTATTTGAGACGGGAGTCGAATTCGGGACCTTCTTGTTGTGAGGCAGCAGCGCTGTTTTCTCTTCAGGAAAAAAAAAACCCCCATAAATTTTTTATTGCTGATTTTCCGTGCTCTGTCGTTGTTGACATGTCGTTCTCTCTGCAGCTTTGTGCAGCGCTTTGTGACCCTCGGGTGAAAGGCGCTTTATAAATGCTATTATTATTATGCCGTCGTGCTGCATGAAGTGGCTCTTGTGAATTTGAGTAGAGGCCGTGGGGTGGTCACCGCTGCTCTACAAAATCACTGCTGCTGTAGGTGATAGATGTTTATTATTACAGCAAAAAAATACGCAGTGAGCTTGAAAGCTCTTTATGGGATACCTGCGATACGACAAACTCTCGAATTTACGAAAATAATGTAATTATAAAAATTACACGTTAACAAAACTAACTACAGTCACACGAAGCAAACATTTACACACAACATTGCACAATTAAATAAATAAAACATAAAGTAGTTAGAGCAGCACGGTGCTATGGGTGAGTGGCGCTGCCGCCTTTCTGTGTGGAGTTTGCCTGTTCTCCCGTGTCCGCGTGGGTTTTCGCCGGGCGCTCTGGTTTCCTCCCGCAGTCCAGGGACGTGCTGCTGCATAGGTTAATTTGCCTGCTGACTAAATTGCCCCCGGTGCCCTGTAATGGGCTGGCGTCCCGTCCCTGTGTCTGCCGGGATAGGCTCCGGCTCACCGCAACCCTGTACAGGTTCGAGCGGTTTCTGACAATTAATTAATGAGTCATTACCCTGGCCTTGTCACGTGACAACTCTGCAGCTGTAGGCTGTTCTCTCGGCTCGGAGCTGATCGCGTCATCGCCATCTAGCGGACATCACAGATCTGGCCTCGGTGGCAGTAAGCCGCCATAAAGGCCAGTGCTCATAATTTGCCTTTGCATTCAAGCAGGGTGCGTCTTTGTGCTGTGCCTAATTGTGAGTTACGGTAGACTGTGCTTCTCGCCTCGGGCTTGCAATATCAGGCCATTGCTGGCTGCCTCCCAGGAAAACACTGAAATATACTGACTGCTGCCTTCCCGCAATGCTATTACGGAGAGCGCATATCGAAGGATAGTGCCAGCAATTTCTCAGTTTAAACTTAATTTGTTATGGTGAAGCAGAAAAAAATTATATATTTTAAATCCCACAATTGTGAACTTGTTTGAGATAACGGTTGAGTTTCATTATTTAATTCATAATCAGTTTATACAAAATAGATTCAGGTTTTTAAAGACAAACTTATTCCACTCACTTTGTGTTTTGCAGCCAGCATGCAGTATTTCGCATCCATTTTTAGTTTTAAAAGGCCTTGCAAATAATATTATTTGGAATAATTTACAGTCCTTTGTCAATCCACTGCTGGATGAAGGCATTCCCAATGCCTTTAAGTTACCTTGGTCATTTGACCATTCTTCATGCTGATCAGTGAAAGGGCTGGGTGGCAGGATTGTTCAGATATTACTGCCTAAAGTTAGTATCCATGGTTGGGAATAAAACTTAGGTTATCAATGTGCTAAATACGCTTCAATCCCCATAAGCATAATGATAACGTACATTTACAACCAAAATTGTATCGTCTTGATATACAGTATATCCTTCCTTTATCCATAAACCGCTTAATCCTGTACAAAGTCGCGGTGAGCCGAAGCCTATCACGGCATACACAGGGCGCAATGCAGGGCTATACCCAGGATGGGACGCCAGTCCATCACGTGGGCTATATATATACAGTATAGCTGAACGGATATTAAAAGTGCCAATACATTCACGGATCGAATTTGTTCAGGAATTGCGGTAACTGCTACAATTGCACATATACATAATGCTATCTGTATGACTACTCCTAACAGTGGGTATTATGCTTATCACCGTTTATATAACTGACAAACTAGTTTCATTCACTTTAACGATTCTCTCGTGGTCATATCCTAAGCTTGAGAAACTCCATTTCATTTCTCTTAAGGTTTATGAGCCACTGGGGAAGAGTATTCACTACGCACTGAATGTGTGATAGACATGTTTGTTCAGCGGGTTTTATTGCCGGGCACTTGTGGCGAACGGTTTTAGTCCCAACTATGGAGACGAGGTTTGGTGGATCACACAAATTATACGAAATACGAAATCCCCTCCTGTGGGAATCAAGATGCCATACCCTGTTTGCCAGGAGAAGGCAATAACACAAATGAGAACCTAACCTGGTTCATTTGCGTTGTATAGTGTTTCCCCTTCCCATGCGTGAGTTTCTTCGGGTGCTCCAGCTTCCTCCCACATGTAAACACATTAATTGGCTGATAATATCTTGATATATAGAGGATCGCAGAGCTTGAGAGAGGAGGGGAATTTGGCGCTGGCTCATTATTTGACTGCCTCTTTCACTCCCCTATCCGTGGTTCCTCCGCAGGCCTCTGAGTGATCCTCTATCTTACAGAGTGAGTGAATAATGTCCTGCGCTTTACAAGTTTAAATTATTATTTTATTATTGACCAGATTAAAATGATTAATTTTTAAACGTGAAATACAAAAACATGAACCTTCATTTGCGACGGGAAGTTGTATATACACAGGTGATTTCATTAATATCTGACGAGACGACAATTTGATTGGCGTGTTTGCATCAAAATCAGAAAGTTGTGAATTCAAATCTCTATTAATTTGTTGTCTTCGTCATTCATCCCTGTGAGGCTGATAAAACGAGTACCACTTTGAACGAAGTCAACGATGTTCATCCTATGATAGACTGGCCCCCTTCATGGCAATATGTAATTTACAGCAATGGCTCGGGGTTGACATTGGCGGCGAGTGCCATCCCATTGCTCATTTCAGTCGAAAGACACTTTGACTTTGCCCAGCTCTTATTAGCATTCCCTTAATGGACTGAGCTTTGAAATTTAGTTTTTCCATTAGGACATATCAAGCAGAGCAATAAAGAATTATCAAATAATCCTTATATATAAGGTAAGAACATTTTGGGGGGGGGGAAACACTTGACTGTTAAGGAATTAAGCAAGCTATACATTTTAATGCAATTCCATTGGTTTGTTATGAAGATGTGATATATACGAGTGTGTGTATTTTCCAATGCACTATAAATCTGTAATCGATACTTTACTAAAAAGTGCTTATGAGAATATAGCCATGGTAATTGAAAATGTTACTAAGGCATTAATATATTATACCCATCATAAATGTCACGCTTAGAATCGATAATATGTTTTTTACGCATGATTTAATAATAATCACGTATTGTTATTACTGGGCGGCACATTGGCGCAGTGGGTAGCGCTGCCGCCTCACAGCAAGAAGGTCCCGGGTTCGAATATCGGCTCGGGTGCCTTTCTGTGTGGAGTTTGCATGTTCTCCCCGTGTCCGCGTGGGTTTTCTCCGGGCACTCCGCTTTCCTCCCACCGTCCAAAGACACGCTGCCAGGTTAATTGGCCTACTTAGTAAATTGCCCCAGGTGCCCTGCGATGGACTGACGTCCCATTCTCGGTGTTCCCCTGCCTTGCGCCCTGTGTCTGCCGGGATAGGCTCTGGCTCACCGCGACCCTGTACAGGATTAAGCGACTTCTGAAAAAGGATGGATGGATGGATTGTTATTACTATATTTTAATTTACAAGCCTTTATCAAACCACTGCTGGATATAGGCTTCCCTATGCCACATCAGTCGTTGGCTTTGTTTGACCATAATTCATCAAACCGGTGTGAGTTGGCAAAGGGGAATGGCGCAAGACACTTTCACATACCACTCACCGCAGATTTCATCCCTGGTTCCGAGTAGAATTCAGATTAAAGGGACCATAGCGCACGCTGCGTGACCCGGGGTGCTACTGCTCCTCCTCCCCAATATCACATAGCAATCTAAAAATGTACTTAGATATTTTAGTTTGTTTTACTCGAATATAACCGTTCCACCTTTAACCTTTGTTGGCCTTTATTTTCCTTTTATGGTGCAACTTTGTTCGCATTTATGGCCATACATGTAGCCGCTTGAGATAAAGTGGTTCTGATACTTGTAGTGTTCTCCTTAGACTGACGGCAGATGAAAGCTGACAAAAGACCTTTTATGTGCAGCTGCGTAGATAAGAAGCGAGGCAGCCAATATGCAGGCAATCCCGACAGCCCCGCTTGTGACCGTGGAAAGCCTAACGATAAAATATTAATCACTAGGGTCTTTCCTGTTCATCTGTCTGTCTCAGCTGTCACGTCTAGGCAGGTCATACCCCATCAGTTGAACATTGCTTATTCTGCAGTAGTGTAACCATTTGCAACCTTTCCACAAGCACAGCCCTTCATAACAATGGTGTGGGTCTCCAAGGTCCAGCAGTCAAAGTCAACACAAGTCAAACTGATTCAGAAATTGCACTTGGGATTGTGTCGAAGGCTATTTGGCATCTCTCTGTGGGCTGATAACCAGCTATAATGCAGCATTTTAAGGTGAAGTGGAGTCTACAGATTTTAGGCAGTGATTGAGCCGCATTTTATGGCACATGTGAGCTCTTCGTACAGTTCGTACTGGGGTTTTAACTGTATCTGCATCGTTTTTTGAACACATCCAAAGTTGTGCTGAAAGAATGTGTTTGAAACTTCAGCTGCAGCTCTCTTATTAGATGTGTGTGTACTCTGGTTTTCCACGAGAAAATGCATCTACTACAAATCAAGTATCCGTGAGTACAACCTCGTGATGCTTTAAAGGTATATTTCAACAATGGTGCTGGTTACGAGATGAGAATTTTATCTAAGCATAATATTTGAACTCCATTTAGCTGTTATCGTGACAACATGCAGCCATCGTGGCATCAAGGCTTGCACACCGAACTCCCCATCTGACATTTACTACAGCGAATCTCTTGTAGATTGTGGTGAGCCAAGATGGGTTATTGGGCGGCAGAAGCTAACATTGGTTATTGGATGGCAAGGTTGGCATGGTGGGTAGCATTGCCGCCTCACAGCAAGAAGGGCCCGGGTTCGAATCCCGGCTCGGGTGCCTTTCTGTGTGGAGTTTGCACGTTCTAACAGTGTCCGCGTGGGTTTTCGCCAAGCACTCCGGTTTCCTCCCACAGTCCAAAGACATGCTGCAACATAGGCTAATTGGCCTGCGGAATAAATTGCCCCCGGAATCCTGTGATGGACTGGCGTCCCATCTGAGGTATAGCCCTGCCATGCATCCTGTGTCTGCCGGGATATGTTCCGGCTCACCGCAACCCTGTACAGGATTAAGCGGTTTCTTACAATGAATGAATGAACATTGGTTATCCTCCAGCTTTTTGAACCTATCTTTACATAATTTGGAGAATAGTAGACCATTGTGGGTTTTTTTTTTAAGTAGAGGACTTCCATATTACAAACATCATACAGGAATTACTTTCGCTGTTTAAAAAAAGGAAACGTATAACATTCCCATATCTCTTAGAAACGTTGACTTTTGTTATGAAACAATGTGTAGATAAGTAAATAAATTAATAAGCATTAACAAAATACAAAAAAATTGCTTTGAACTCCATCGCTACCCACTGCACAGTGGTAGCGCTGCTGCCTCACAACAAGAAGCCCCCGGGTTCGAATCTCGGCTCGGGCGCCTTTCTGTGTGGAGTTTGAAATCTAGTCAAATGTATAAAAAATAATATACTTGTATTAATATTCCCTGAATGTACGGCCATTGATTCAGTCTAAGGATATTTTCAAGCCTTGCAGCGGGTGGATAGTATTTGGTTTAAACAGGCAGATGCACACTTTCGTAACGTCATCTTTCAATACCTTGCCATAGGGAAATATTCACGTATTTCGATTTTGTGGTTCGATCCTGCAGCCAAAACAGAAGAATGCCAATCGTGAAATTGCGTTGAAGTCAACTGAGGCATCGACTCATGCCTGGACCTTGAGGTGTTGCTAGACACATGATCGCAAAGGAGAGAGAGGGAGCGCTCGACACAGCTATTCCGAAACAAGACTTTGAAAAGCAACTATCAGACAAATTATCAACAAGTGTGCACTGTTTAATGGGAAGTCAACAGTGGTTGTCCTATTAAGAGATTTGGTCACGTCATAAACATGTGGAATTGACGGCACTGGCTTGGATAACAAATATAAATAATGGTCACCCAATGCCCATTGCAGCATTCTGGACAAGGTATGCAGGTGCAATGGTGGGCTTTTTCAAATTTAGCCAACGGTTTACATTTTTTGCAGCTGAAACTAGCATATAGCAATACCAGATCAATAATGGTTAAACATTTCGATTTCAGCATTCTTTAATTATTTGACTAAATGCTTATCGGTAAGCCAGCGTTGCTGCCAATATTGAATAGATTTAGCAATTGACTGCCTCTACAAGATTAATAACATAAACGGAATATCCATCAGCGGTGTCTATATTTGTATTTTTTGAAACTTGAAAAAAACCACCACTTAATATTATTAATACTGAGCGGTTAACGAGGAAATCGCTTCTTAAAATCACGTGGACCAATTTGCCACTTTAGAAAACGAGCCACGTCAAGCAGCGGCTGCAGTAATGTTCCCATTGCCATCAGTGGAAAAAATGTTGAGAAAAAAAACCCACAGCAATTTACGGTGGCTGCAGTGCCCAGTTGGAAGTACAAGTGTCTTTTTGTCCTGGGGCAATGTATTAACTTGAAATATTCATCAATAATATATTAATTCAAAAATTATCCTTGAAAGTGACAACCTCACGTTGCTGTTTCATCAGACGTTGTCAAGATGGGGAGTAACGTTCCTAGTGTTGCTCTGATATTTTAGAAGTCACAGCCTCTGAATTAGAGGGTCATGGATATTGTTATTTTAAAAACAAATCTTGACAACAGTTTTTGCACATTTGCTTTTATGTAAGTTCATCTTTTATTCACGGTAAGAGGAAGTTGCACCATATCGTTGGTATTACACAGATAAATACATTTCATAAACATGTTGTTCAATACTTATCAACGTTTTCACTGCCCGATGTATGAGAACTCAGAACGTCTGAGGATGCCTCCAACCTGGGAGGCGAAACGTGAAGTAGAAAGAGGGAACACTCGACACGGTTATCCCGAATTAACAGATTTGGAAAGTAATTCACGTATTTTTTTATTGTTCTGTTTCGTTTTTAATGGAAACCAACATAAACAAAGTAACCTCCATGCGTAACGTTTAGAGCATTCATTCACGTATGAAATTTGTTTTTCTTTGAAGCGCATTGTTAATGTGTTAAGCATGAATACAATTTTACAGTACATTTACATAAACGATACATCACATATTCAAAGAATACATATTTTATCTAAGCATGTAAAGGAGATGAATTGGTAGCGGTTGACATTTAAAAAGTCCCTTTTATTTTAGAGGTAACCCCACTCAAGACAAGGAACACGTTCCTTACCAACTGGAAAGTCAAAGGTCTGGCGAAACACTTTAAATAGCACCGCCTCAAGGTGAGCTTTAAAATAAAGAAATAAATAACCCTCGTTAAACGAATGCAGGTTGTGCATAGCCACGCTTTACAGTAGAAATTGTTGCAGATCTTTACGTTGCAAAGGGTATATTTCCAATTTCACAATATGTTGCTCATAAAATACGTACTGTTAAGGAGAAAAGGAACACTTTATTTCTATGGAGCATGCGACACTTTCCTTTGATTAACACAGTATTGTACGAAGCAGCATTGTGAGCTTAGATGTGGGCTTATGTGGAACATCTACACGCATATCTGCCCTGTTGTCTTATTTAACTTAACTGCAGTATTATACCAGGTTACAATTTACTTTGATAATGGACATCGCATAATTTGATACGATTTGGTGTGTGATGGCATTTTCAACTCATATTGAAAATCCTTATGTCACAGTCGTTAAATATTTTATATTAAATATTTGTGTAATGAGAGACCACGTTTCTAGCAAGTAAATGAACAAATGGATGTTAATATTTCCATTTGTCAGGCACTGTTATGACAGTAGCTACCCTATCGGAGAGAAAAGATTTAACACTGGCTGAATGCCACATTCGCAACCTTCCACCTGTTCATTTGAGCAGAGGGTCATAGCGTTGCTTTTAACAAGAAACACGTTTTGCCATTGTGTGATGTATATGCTGTGTAATCTCAGTGCAGCTCTTCCATATTTGTAAATGCGTTTGATCATTTATGAATGTGTTTTTATTAAGGCTTCACTTTGAGAGACATAAAGAGAACCACATGTATTGGAGAACAAACACAAATCAGAGACATCATAGTGACTTGAGAAAACGAAGTGGGGTTGGGCTGGACACATGATGAGAAGGGTTGATCCCATTTGGATGAGACTGGTCGTGGAGTGGAAGCCAGAGGAGGGATCGTGCCAAGGATACTGCCACCACGGAGCTGGAATCATGAGGTTAGCCCACAATCAGTTGGACTGTGGCATCACGGAAAGGGGGTGGCTATGGCATTGCTTTAATCTACTTGTGGCTAGAACACGGATGATGATAATTATGATTGTCTGAAAATAAGATTGTATTATACCGTATATGCGTTAAAGTAAAATGTGTGGATTATTTTAAGAAATCCAAAGGAGAGCATCTCTTCATTTTTATACAATATTACGATTTTAACAATATGTTGACTGGGCTACACACAGGCAATAGAGTACGGCAGTTGATTTTTATTTAGTATTTGGTATTGCCTGCGAATTCTACCAAACACTTCGAGGCCGAGCTGAAAGACAACGATGTCCAGAGGCTGACCATCGTGCTTCGAAGAATCGCAAAGAAGAAGATCTCTATTCTCTTGTACACTGACAATTGTTATTATGCATTCGGATGCCCCTATGATCTACACTGCTTGTGGCATTAATAACATGCATGGATGCATCCTATTCATGCATCAAATTGTAATGTGCATGAAATATCTTACCACATAGTGTTTATTTTGTTAAAACATTTAATCAATACCAGATTTAGGATGTGCTTGTTTGCTAAATGATTATTTCACAACAAAGATGGGGGATCACAACAACGTAGCATTGTCACCGTTTGACCCTCAGGAATACCTTCGCACCCAATTCAACCGTAGCATCTTGTTTCAGAGATGCCATTCATAGCAGGTGACGCTGGAGTCTTATTGGATTCACACTCAATAATTGCTCACTCAAGTGAATTACTGTCGAATATTAACCCCTTGCTTGCTCTCGAAAGTGAATTCTACCCTTGGTTGATTCAGTGCTTTAGAGAGTGAAGTAGATTGACAGGAACAATGTATTTCATCCTCACTGTAGTATAACAGTACAACACGGTACCATTCTGACACTTTTCAATGTGTCTGGGAATTAACCACATGGAACAGCAACGACATTATTTCTAAAACACAAGGAGTGTCAATGAAAGGGGTGAAGGAAAACATGGTGCTATAAAATGTAACTAGAAATAAAGTTGTTTATTAACCAGAGGCAGTGTGAACAGCCATGTCTAGGAAGTTAGAAATTTGTCATGTACTCATGAAGCTTTTCACGGCTCGCTGCGCGACAATTGCTTTTAAAAGTAAGCTGTTTTGTCGGGGTATTCGTGTCGATTGATCTACTAACGAATCCGTGTCGAGTGCTCCCCTTCGATAATTGCTTTGAAAAGCAATAGTCATAAATTAGTCAGTTCAATATTCCAGCCCTTTTAAACATCCATCGATTCATTTTCTAAACCGCTTGTCCTGGTGAGAGTCGCGGTGGCAGCAGTCCAAGGAGAGTGGACCAGACATCCCTTTCCTCAGCAACAGATTCCAGCTCTGCCTGGGGGATTCCCAGGCGTTTCCAGGCCAGCCAAAGGATATAATCCCTCCAGCGTGTCCTGGGTCGGCCTCTAGGTCTCTTCCGAGTGGGCCGTGCCTGGTAGACTTCCCGGGGGAGCGTTCCAGGGGGCATCCATACCAGATGCCCGAACCACCTCAACTGGCTCCTCTCAATCCGAAGGAGCAGCGACTCTACTCTGAGGGTCTCCCGGATTTCTGTGCTCCTCATCTTGTCACGGAGAGTGAGCCCAGCAACCCTGCGGAGAAACCTCATTTCTGCCACTTGTATCCACGATCTCGTTCTTTCGGTCATTACCCAAAGTTCATGACCATAGGTGAGGATAGGGACATAGATTGACCTGTAAACCGAGAGCTTTGTCCTAGGACCAAGCTCCCGCTTCACTACCACGGACCTGTATAGTGCCCGCATCACTGCAGACGCTGCTGCAATCCGCTGGCCAACCTCACGTTCCCCCTTTAAAACATGTTATTTGTAGTTTAGCCTTTACATAAATTTGACTATAGCGGGCGGCACGGTGTCACGGTGGGTAGCGCTGCCGCCGCACAGCAAGAGATACCCGGGTTCGAATCCCGGTTCGGGTGTCGTTCTGTGTGGAGTTTGCATGTTCTCCCCGTGTCCGCGTGGGTTTTCGCCGGGCACTCCGCTTTCCTCTCACAGTCCAAAGACATGCTGCTGCATAGGTTAATTGGCCTGCGAACTAAATTGCCCCCGGTGCCCTGTGATGAACTGGCGTCCCATCATAGGTATAGCCCTGCCTTGCGCCCTTTGCCTGCTGGGATAGGCTCCGGCTTACCGCTACCGTGTATACATATTTAAGCGGATTCTGACAATGAATGCATTAATGATACATATATACATAGTGATTGCATGTGGGCAAGTCAAGTAAGGTAAACGCGCGAGAGGGTAATGGTGCGTCCCGACAATGTCACTGACACCACTGTTCGTGGAAGGACCACAACTACAGAGGCCACTCTTCCACGCTGGCCAGACGTGACCTGTCGATCGACTAAATCACCCATTTGGGATTACACATTGCACCGTCTCCCCGACTGTGAAATTTGGCAGAATCCGCCAGAGAAAGAGTTTTGTCGTTCAATGAGGCTTTTGTGGGTAAGCAACCATAATAATACGTATACATACTAACTCTAACTGGAGTATATTAATTTATACTACTGTTTGGACAGAGGTGGGGGCAATTTAAGAAATGTGCCCATTCTATTAAATGCTGTGCGAGAAAATTTAACTGGCGTTCTGTGAACTACAAATCCATGTGTTAACGATTACACCATGGCAGCATCAACACAAACGACATTAGGTCCAAAATTCAATTACATTGTTTGGAGCCATTCAGTGACCTGTAAACCAGCAGTGTTCATATTGAGTCCGGTGGGGATTTCAGCACAAAACGAAGAGACATTCAGCAAATGTGCCAGAGCATCCTGTTGTTCATCACTGTGAGCAATAAACTCACAAAGGGAAGGGAACCCATATAATAATATTAATTTAACATTTTTTACGCGCACATATGAATTCACTGTCGAAGGTACTCATACGACGAGAGAACGACTCAGAGGCGCGAGGAAAGCGCAGACAGGCCGAGGAGGCAGCCAGGCGGTTTTGCCGGCACCATATTGCCACACACTGCTTCCTATATAATATGATGTTATCGGCCAAATAATTAATGAGTGTTTTTTATAAGTTGTGGGAGGAAACCGGAGAGCCCGGTGGAAACCCACGCAGAATAGGGGGAGAACACACAAACTCCACACAGAAAGGTGCCCAAGGCGGGGATCGAACCTGCTCGGGCAAGACCATTCTTTCTGTGAGGCGCAGATGTTACCACTGCGCCACCCTTATAAAGAGACTCATAGACTCACAGAAAGATCCATAGACTTACATACGCATATCCAGTATAGAAACGGCAGCCATACAGCCTGTGTGCAGCATCCGCCTCCACAGCTTAGTGCAGTACATTTTACCCGAACCTGTTAATCTGATTTCGAAGGTGCTGACTGGTTGTTGTGGGAGTTCCTAATCGTAGCAGTCCATCTGTGGCATTGAACTGGCAATGCTGTCTTATGGATTTACAATACATAATATTGTCTAGATAGGACTTCTGCTATGGAGAGAAAAGTGGCATATCCTTTACTTGCTGTAATCAGTTTGCTGGCTCTCTTTATCACAGTCTTCGTCTTTGCGATTCTACCAACGGCTCATTTTCTATCGTGCCCTGCGAATACAATTGAAGGGAAACCACAGCTGAAACTCGCAACTCGCGAACCAACTCCATTGAATCTCTAAAGATGCTGCACTTGAATATCAAGGGCCGATCAGCTGCCAAGGGCTGTGTTCTGTAAACATCTTGAGCAGGTCAACCTAAGCGCTTGTTACGCTCAGCTAGATTCCCTTATTTCCCTCAGCTCCCTGCACTGGTTTCCCAATCGGCAGCTGGGTCGGCTACAAGATCTCCTCCTGCCTGATCCGCCATGCCTCTATTTTGGGTCGTATCCCTCTTCACTCTTGTCCCTCTACGATAGAATGCGCCACAGCGGTGTGACTCACATAATAGGAATAATTTAAAATGTATAATTTTTAATTATTAAAAAATTATGGTTTTAAATTAATAACGCGCACATCGCACATATTCATTCAATGTCGAAGGTATTCACTCTACGAGAGAACGACTCGGAGGCACAAGGAAAGCATAGAGAGGCGGAGGAGGCAGCCAGGCGGTTTGCCGGCGCCAACATATTGCCACACACTGCTTCCTATGTACTATAATGTTATCGGCCAGTTAATTAATTAGGGTTTTTTTTAAGTTGTGGCAGGAAAACCCGGAGGAACCCGGAGGAAACCAAAGCAGAACAGGGGGAGAACACACAAACTCCACACAGAAAGGTGCCCAAGGCCAGAACCGAACCGGCTCGGGAAAAGATCATTTTCTCTGTGAGGCGCGGATGTTACCACTGTGCCAGCAATCCTCCGCCTCTCGACACCGCCGGGCATTGTGTCCCTGTGGCAGGCCCATCTGTCTGGAATGCCATCCTGCTGCACATTCGCCGAGCTGCGTTCAACCTGCGTTGACTTTTATGAAACACTTAAAGGCCATCACCACTTTCACATGGATTTCGAGTTACACTGAACCGGGGTCCACACCTCAGAGGCACGGTCATTCATGGCCGTGAAATAATCGCGCACATTATACAATTGATTAGGATTACAATGTCACATCCCAACACAATGGTAATGCCATCTAGCTACAAGAACACCCAAGTCACCTCGCCATGTTCAGTGTGTTCATCATCTGTGGTTTTGACCATATGAACTAAAACCTCCATGAAGTTACAAATATGTAAAATGTTATTGGCTAATTCGGTAAAACTGACAAATTCAGATGACTATTGCAACATCATGAGGAGCGATTTTAAGTTGTTTATATTTACATGCCCCCAAGGTTTACAAAATAAATATGTAATTCTCCCTCCAAGTCTATTCTACGTGATCGGAAAAAACATACAAAGAGTACTGACACACAATAACAATATCAGTGCTTCCAACAGGATAACGGTAATTTAACAACAAAGAGTGAGACACGAACGTTGGCATCCATTAATCTTATTGAGTTCAAATGCATTTACTTACATATTCAACATGTGTGAAATCATCTGTGCCCTTTGCACCCTAACTATTATTTGCAACATGATGAGACAATTCTGAGTAAAGAGAATCAAATCAATCATACTTGTCCGTGCCTGGTTCTGGGCTCTCAGGCTCTGTGTAGTGGACGCGTGCATCCTAAAATCACTCTTCTCCCACATGACATTGCTCAAACGTCATGCTGCAGACATACCCGATGACAGGTTTGCACACAGGATTAATATTATGCCTAATGCTCCCAAAAGGAGGTTTCGTATTTTTTTCTTAGCAAATGTATCCTCAAATGACATTTGAAAATGTTTAATACATATAATTCAAATGCTGGAATGTTGTGCTTAAAGGCACAAATCACATTTAAGTTACAGTAGGTATTGTGTCTGTATGTGTCTGCATATACACTTGACCCTACAGTCTGTTAAGGGGGGTCTTTGTATTTGGATAGAATAGAACTGCACAATTGCTTTGGATCACATTCATATTGGAACTGATTTGCCTTTAAAAATGGATTTGGTGATCAGCATTGGATTGGAATGTGGAGCTTTTGGGAATAGGTCATATCCTGATTGGCTAATCAGACCATATCCAATTCTATTATTTGGGAACAATTCCAGTTAATGATTAACAGTAGATGATTAATATTATTTTCACTGTGAAAATAAATCTAGAATACATTAAAATAGCGAGCTATGTATTTTCTGGTTTATTTCCTAGCAAAGGAATGCAATTTCTTGGTATATTAAAGCTGTAAAAATATTCATATTTTAGTTGCTAAAAAATACTTGATACCAGATCTCAATTGTGCCCCTCTATGGCGCTGTATTTACTTTGTGATTAGAAATGTCGACAATCTTAGTGCAAAAGTAGTAACTATTAATCAGGTTTAGGATTATTACTAGGGTCATAAAACGTCCAACCAGAGATCAAGTGAATTATTTTATAATTAAGACCTGCTCTCTTAAGTGTGCAACTACACAAGGTCAGACTAATTGCCGCTTATGGGTCCTGCTGTGAATCAATCGGTGGACAAGATGGTTTAAATCTAAGGTTGCCACGTGTCTGGGATTGACCCAGACATTTGATGAATTAGTGTCTGTGTTCGGGTAGCAGAAAGGGATTTGTACCAAGATCTGCTTACTGGTCTTGTGTAGAACTTCGTTCCTGTATACCAGTGGTTCTTAACCTTGGGTGCACGCACCCCCTGGGGGTGCGAGATGCTCTTGCTGAGGCTCTGAGACATGCCAGTTTTTAATTATGTATTGTATTACATACGTATTGTGTTATGTATGTATTTATTAATAAGGAGTGCGATAGCATATCATGAGAACCAAATGGGTGCAATTTTGATAGACCTAAGAAGCTGACTGAGCAATATCTATAGGTTTGGTCTGTAGAAAGGGTGGCATCCTTATTTTTGGACAAGATGTATACCCATAATAGGCATTGCCACGTGGCTCCTCCGCATGGCTTTAAAAAGATGTCCTGGAATGGCAGTCTTATGTTGTACACCTCGCGATTAGCTTTAGAGTGGACCCAATGACGTAGTACTCCATCCATCCATCCATTTTCAGAAACCGCTTAATCCTGTCCAAGGTCGCGATGAGCCTGAGCCTATCCCGGCAGACACAGGACGCAAGGCAGGGGAACACCGAGGATGGGACGCCAGTCCATCGCATGACGCAGTACTCCTCAATCAAATTATTTGTTGCAATTCTTGATCAAAGTCAATTATGCTATTGTAATGGGTTTCCATAAGGTTGGTCTTTTGCATCTTCTTCTTTTTGGTCGCCTTAAAGTATGATTTTGCGTCCCTCCTATACTGTAATTGGTTCTCACACGCTTGATTCCATGCACAGATCAACTGATTAATCAATTCTAGTTAATACATCGATCCAAGCATGTTATTGCTGAGCGAGCACTACGGGAGATGCATGCAAATCTAGTGCAGGTATTCAATGTAGATGCTGCAGAGTGTAGATGTTTGATTCGTAGATGTTTGACTACATTTATCACTCAGCTTGCAGATCTGAAGATGTATTATTGCATGATGTAGGTAGAGTACAATATAAAATAATGTATATTTCAAATTATATGGGTAGCAAGCCCAGTTTGTGTGATGTGCATTCCACATATGTGGTGCAGTGGTAATATAATAATAGCGATTTATAAAGCGCCTTTCACCAGAGGGTCACAAAGCGCTGCACAAGGGCCGCGGGGAGAATGGAATGTCAACAATGACAAAAAAACCCAACTTGTGTCTCACATAAAGGAGGGCCTGGGATTGCTTCCTGACTCTGGTGCCGTTCTGTGTGGAGTTTATATGGTCTCTCTCCGTTCTGTGTGGGCTTCCGTTAGGTTCTCGGCTTTTTACCAATATCCAAAAAACCCTATTGTAAAATTGTACTGACCAAATGTCCCAATGCAAATTACTCAATTGGGATTACACGAGCAACATTGCCCCCTGCTGCAAACACTTGGCAAGACCCTCCTGAAAACGAGACTTTTCTGGGTAAACCAGCATAATAATAATACTGTGCAGCTGATATAGCATTGCTTGATTTGGCTATAAAGTGTAGATGCAGTTTTTTTACGCCCTTGATGCAAAATGCATGTGTACAGATACACTGATCCTAACAGAAAAACAGGTCACTGTTAAAACTTTAACATACGCTCCATGCTATGTCTCCACAGTGATTGCATACATATATTTTCTGTCAGTTCACTACTGCATAAAGAAGCGTATTACAATATCCATGGTTGCTTCATGACGTATACTGTACCACAGCATGGAGCAATAACATTGTTTACCACCAACATTTGTTTACTTATTTTTGGTGGAATTTATTTTAAAATTCGGACTGAAACTATTACGTAACATTTTTAGAATAGTTTTCATTTGCATTCGTGATGTAATGCTGGAGCTTATTTATTGTGCCACCGTTACAGTCCACAGTGTTGTTGGCTGGGTCAGTGTGTGGTGCCACTGCACACTCTGAGTGGCTGTTGTGGTGGAGTGCTACCAAACTCATTCTGGCCACCGGTGTCGGGACCGAGGTAGAGCTAGGCTGTTACAAACAACTTAGTGTAATTGCCTTTTTACAAGATATAAAATTAATATTGCTCATTATTGCCACCGTAAATTGCTCAGGGCGGCAATCATATTTGCATAAAAGCCACTTGTCATAAAATTGCTCAGGTCAGGCAAACTTTCAGCCACATGCTTCCATAATGAAGCCATCAGGGTGAATGTAAACTGCTAGGCGCTGTTCCGTTTGATCACAAAATGTATAAATTGCAGTATAATTATAACAATATGGCAAGCAAGCAGAAGTGTTTGCCAAAAAATACAAATGTAAGACTTTGTAAACTATTGGCAGCATAATTAATGAGAGTGAATGATACGTGTGTGATCAAGACACTATGATAACAGATCTGATCAGACCTTGATCCTTAACTGGGTTTTATAAGATCTGATCATAATTAGCTGCTAAGGATTGGATTCGAGTTAAAACCAATTACAAACTACCGTGTTGCGTTGCAAAAACAACACAGCATGATTTATTGCTTTCCTGCAGTTTTGAATACAATTTGGATTGTATCCAATTCAGAAATGAACTACTAGCGTACGCCGGCTATTTATATGCTGTATAATACATTCCAGTTGATGTATGTGCTCATACAAGGATGCACAAATGTTAATGATGATAATTATTATTATTACTGCGCATGCTTACACAAGGTTACAGAAACATTCAAGGCTCAGACTTCCTAGTCCCATTAAACGTGACACTTCTTCACTGAATTTTCAAGCCTCTTCTGGAATGTTAGAATAGAGTAGCAGCGACTCTAGTAGCCCTATTGCAGTCTACATGTCCAAACAGCACGACTTATGCGAACTCACATGAGTGTCTGATATGAGAAAGACAGATGATTATGTGGAACTTGACTGCTAACACCGCGTCGTTATTTCTTCTCTCCCTCTTCCCAAGGGCCCTGAAGTGGCTGTCAATGTGAGGCTAGTTGGACATCACCTGAGATCAATGGTCCAGCCTCGACATAGGTGGTGCCCGGCGTCTGCCATACAAGAACCTTCATGGACTTACCACACACAAGTGCAGTTCCACAGTGTATGGATGAGTCTGATTCGTAGACTACATTTACGACTCTGCTTGCAGTACTCAAGCTGTCTTATTGCTTGGTGTTGGTACACTACTGTATAGCACCTTAATGGACTTACCACAAAACCGTTAAACTTCACAGTGTTTGAATCAGTTCCATACAGCTTGGCACGTGCACGCAGTCTATCCAGTCTGAGTGGAAACTCTTTTGTCTGTATGACATAAAACAGCTCCGACTGAGTCAGACATTTGCTCCCAAGCTTAAAACTCGTTAGATATTCAATTTGTCATGGTTTTGAACATTGTTTCAAATCCTGGATAAGCCCATTCATAAGCCCATTCATACATTTATAGAGCGCCTTTCACCCGAGGGTCACAAAGCGCTGCACAGGGCTGTGGAGAGAACGGCATGTCAATAACATCAAGACAGATAAACTGAGAGTCAAGCAATAGCGATAAATTGTAGGATATAGATCATAACTAATAGCAACGACAGAGCGCCTTCTACCCGAGGGTCACAAAGCGCTGCACAGGGCCGCGGAGAGAACGACAAACCAACAACGACAGAGAACGGTAATCAGACAGCGTTGAGCCGCATAAGTGGTCCTAGCACGACGGCTTGAAGGCTTTACGGAACAAGTAAGTCTTGAGACGAGATTTGAAGATGTTCAAGGACTCTGCTGAACGAATTTCCAATGGAAGAGCATTCCAGAGTCTTGGAGCAACGCGCGAGAAGGCTCTGTCTCCCATCGAATGGAGGTGCGACCTGGGAACATACAAATCTACCAATGTCCGGGCGTAACAATCAAACATGAAATATTATAAGCTGTGGCATGAAAAATTAATTGTGTGTAATTACTATTATCATTCTTAAATGCCCATTAGCTCAAACTTGTCTGTGCCTGTTGCATCACACGATCCCCTGATTCACTACTCACATATTCATGTTGTTGTTGCCATCTGCCTTAATTGCTTGTGTTTCTTGATGGTTTTTTTACAGCTTTCTGCATATGCAAACTAATTTTGACAAATGTAGTACCGTATACCAAAAATCCTGACGGAAAAATATTTTAATTTCTAAGCACTTGTTTACGAAAACAAATTTGATTAGCCCAAAACAATGGATACAAACTTGTTGTTGACGAAAGAGCGTGCAATCAGATTGACAGTCGTCAATTTGTTCTGTCAAGAAAACATTACTATCGCATACAAGTAAAATGTTAAACTACCTACAGTTTAGAGATTGATCTATCTATGAAGAAATATGTAAACTAAAACAAGGACACTTCAGGGGGTAATAAAAAGCATGGGTTATTTTTAAATAGGCAAAGACACCTCTGATCTTTGTCACAATACAGAATACAACTTTTAAGGCCCAAGTTGAAGGGGTAATTTGTAAAGTTCCAACACAGTGAGCTGCCATTATTGGCCTCCAGCAGACACATCTAAATCTGTAAAAGAAGCTTGGTTTTTTTCTTGAACATTAACACATCAGTCAGTTCAATGGCAACTATAAAGCTGCCAGCACCCTACTGCGTGTCTATACAGACCCCAGGCAGGCCACGTGTGGTCATAAAAAAATATCCAGATGCTAGCGTAATACAGGCAGTGTATGGAGATAATTAAAATGAAAATGGAATAAAATGTTTCCAATAGACTTGCCGGTAAGCAGAATGCTGCTATTTACATTTAGATTATGTCAATAATTGTATTATTATTGGCTCCGCGCCTCCGAATCAACGGGTGCAACGCGCCCGGAGAAAATGCGCGCGTTACAAAAGTAGATGATTATTATAAAAATGCAATTTACCAAATGTAGATGGTAATATAGACAGTGGTTTACAACGTCAGACAACAAGTGTTGATGTTGAGTGTGGGCAATGTTAGAGAACTTCGGATTGAACTTTCAGGCTTAGGTGAACAACAGGTGCAAAGGATGACTTTTTCCTTCCACAATTATCATGAACAGGTGCTGTATGTGAGAAATGAGCACAAATGTGGGTATGGGATCGGTCCCAGTGTAGACATAAGCATTGAGTTTGGGCACTACTTTAGTGTGGAGTATTCAGTGGCTGGCTTATCCACAACAGGACATATCTATCCACGGTTACATGTGCGATTTATGCTGTTTTTCACACAGGTAATATCTATGAAAAGCATGAAAATCTTTGTTTTACTAAACTGTGCGTCTGTTCTGTGTGTATGGTATTGTGCAGGGGTTCTCAACCTGTTACACCTCAAGGCCCACTTGGCCCACCTGGGCATGGTCTCCACAGAGCACTAGGTGGCGCTCGAGGGCCACTGGTGAGTCGCGACCCACCGGTTGACAGTGGCGGGTACAGTGGATATGCACACACAGTTTGTGTATCTGTGATATGGTTAGCAGATATGCCAATAAAATGTATTGTACGTACCTTGCTTAGTTTTAACATGTTTATGCTTAATCTATCCGGCCAGATGATTTAGCGGTAGTGAGCGGCTTGCAAGTTAAAATCCTGCTTGGGGGTGGATTCAGCCGACTATCTCTTTGGGGTTGACACATTAAGTACCTCTTCGTGGGGAAGTCAATACTGGTTCTTTTATAGATATACTCACTCCCAGCATGGAAATGAATTTCTAGCACTGTCTCAGAGTTGTAATCAGGAGGTGAGTACTGCCTCAATGCTCGATTGTGGAGCAGGAAATCATTTGAACGTTGCATTAAGCTTCAAATAACATCTTGTTTACACGTTTTCTATCAGATGCATTCATCCATCCATTGTCAGAAACCGCTTAATCCTATACAGGGTCACGGTGAGCCGGAGCCTATCCCGGCAGACACAGGGCGCAAGGCAGGGCTGTACCCATGACGGGACGCCAGTCCATCACAGGGCAACGGGGGCAATTTAGGTCAGCAGGCCAATTAAGCTAAGCAGCAGCGTGTCTTTGGATTGTGGAAGGAAACCGGGGTGCCCGGCGAAAACCCACGCGCACACGGGTAGAGAACATGCAAACGCTCTATCAGATGTAGTTAATGCGTATTCATTATTACAGGATTTAGTTCTAGGTTGTATTTGTATTATTAATGATACAGAAGAACACGTACATATGCCGTGTTACTTGTTTACATAACAACTACAGTTGCATAACTCTGTTCGCTGTTTGAGTGATGTAAGATGAGGCAGAGTGTTTCTGCGTGAACCTTTTGCACGGAGCACTTGGCTTCAGTGTCAGGAGGAGGCGTCAAAACCAGCCTTGCCGAATACATGTGTGGGGTATTAAGAATAGATGATGGTTGCTCTTCAGAGTTGTTCTTTCGGGATAGCCGTGTCGCGCGATCTCCCTCTCTCTCCCAATGTTTCGCCTCCCACGTTGGAAGCATCACCCAATGTCAACAACTGTTTAACATTGACCAAAGAAACGCTTACATTTTTTTTTTCATTTTTCATTTTAACTTACACTTGAGTGCTTAGAATTGTAATTTTATTTTAAATAAGTATTCATTCTTAAGTTAAATCCCATTTCCGTGTTACTTACTTCTCATGACACAGATTTATACTTCGGCTAATTGAGTCTGAGAGCTTAGATATGGTAAGTTATGGGGAAGTGAAGCAAGATTTGCTCTATCATGGTTTATTGCATAAATTTGCAGTAATTATGCTAGTTT
>JAZEWU010000005.1:4624944-4663506 GCA_036362915.1 Geotria australis
CCAAAACATTTACTTTCCTTACTGAAAATACTTGGCATGCGCAGTGCTAGGCTATCAGTGCTGTATCGCAGTTGCTGAGAGGCCCTTTAAGTCTACCATCCCTCAGAGACCCGAAATGTGTCCCGAATCATAATCAGTCTTCTTTACAAGTCACTCGTGATTTCAGGTCAGATAGAGTAACGGTAGACTGTGTTTTTTCGTAATAAAAACAGGGAAACAAACGAATGCATATTCACATTCTGTGCATTAGGTTAAGGTTGAGTTTTTTAGGGGAAATTTCACAAGGGTATGTATATGCAACTACCATTTTTTTACATTATTTTTACATATTAATCATAGATCAGAGATGGACACTACGTTGATTCAGAGTATCACATTTACATATCACATCGATTCACAGGTTAAACATTATACACGTTAGAGTGATTATCATTTTGTCGTTACGCGGTAGGGCGGTAAGCGTTGTGGTGAAATGTTAACCCCTTCAGCCATTATTAGTATATATGTGAGGAATGCACCATAGTGCCACCTGCTTGGAACAGAGGGCAGTCGTAGCATGATAATGTTCTGCTGCCGTCCAAGCAATCAGAGTTTTGCTCCTATTCCCCATTAGGAACAATTTACTTCTAATTGGTTTCTTTACCCACGGGGATATTTGCTGTGCATTTGTTAGCATTGTTGACTAAAACAAAGCCACATACCAATGAAATAAGGGCTTACTGTGGAGAATTCACCATGGTTATTGCAGTCTTAGGATATTTACCCCTTTTAAAAGTTACATCAGTGTAAGCTTGAACCTGGGCCTTACCTTTTTTACTAAGTGACTAGTCAAAGCAGGATATGGTTTATTTATTAGCTGCTGTGACATGGTTTAGAAACATGATCATTATCCAAAAGAGACAACGGTTAGACAACTCAAGAGTATGCAAAGAGACGGGTATAGATGCGTGATGCATGATGATTGAGATACAGAAGGAGGAACACGTGGATAAGGGAACATACCCAGGTTAAAGACATCACTCAAACTGTTTAAGGAAAATAGGTGGGCTTGGTGAGTAGGACACATTGCAAGAATAATTTATGGAAATGGTCAGGAATAATGATGGAGTGAGAGACATCAACTGAGGAGACGGAGCGATGATATCAGCTGGTGTGCAGGTTTGAGGTGGATTCCAACACCGCAGAACTATGAGAGATGGCGACAGCTTTGGGAGGCCTTCATCCAGCAGCGAGTGATTATATCACATAATTATGAATTTCCACCTTATGACCTTAATATAACAAAAGACTAAGAGACACTGAATTCACATTGTTTGAAACCATTGTTTTAGGTTAAAGGACTCCCCAGGCATAATGCCCTCTCTTGTAGACAAATTCTGCCTCTTCCAAACATAACAATGACTTCTCACACCGCTGTGAGCACTACATATAGACGTTCCCTTCAGCAAAACGGTGTGTGAGCTTGGATTTTGGTGAGCGTTAGGTGTAAAAAATGTGTGCAAATCCCAATAGCAGTCAAATCCTTAGTGCATGTGGATTTTTCCAGCAGTGTTTGAAGCTGCATGTTTATTCCTGTTGAAAGAAAAAGGCACACGAAAGGTGTACCATCATCTTCACTGCATGCTGTGTAGCTCACAAGATGTGTTGGCAGCCATGAGAGTGGAAATAATCTCATTTTATTTCTCCCTGGGTTATTTTCTGTAGGAAGTAGCTCATTGATGTAATAGTTTAGCCACCCCTTGTCAACATGGCTAATTAATTTTTACAATTCCTGGTTCTACAATTAAGGAAATCTGTTATTCTTATTTTTGCAGGTTGTTCCACTCAGCTGATTAGCTACATAAACGCACATATTTTGCAAAGATTTACTACCCGTCTGCACATAATCAGATCCAAATGTATAGTTATGCAAGAGTTTTTAAACAAACACATTTAGCTTGACCTTTGACACAAGCGGTATTGCTCATTGCCAACCTTTAAGCCGAACTCAGCAACCATGAAAATATGCTGCAGGAGCAGCCAAATTGTATTACATTTACAATTGTCACGGCAATGGTATATTGAAAATTCATAAAGTTTTATTTTTTACGTGGGAAGAGTCATAATAGTGCAGATGCTGTACCTAAGACTGATGTTTTGTTACTGAAGAATGTCTTCTTCTTCTTTGCGATTCTTCGAAGCGCGATGTTAAATTACAGTTTCCCATTTTCTTACACAGCCCCTTGTAAAGGCCACACATATGTTTCGTGATGGCGATAGATGAATTTTGACGAAATATATTTTTGTTTCTGTTTTGTAAGAGAATGTTAGTACAGTAATTTACACTTCTTTCACGGGTAAGTTTTAAGCAACGGCTGTTACCTGCTTCGACATATGGATTGTAAGATTGGATACCAAAAATTGCACAAAGAAACATGGATTTAGTATTACATTGAGAGGCTGACAGAGGGACACGTGGTTGAGAGAATATTTGCGGGGGAAAGACGTCCCTTTAACTGTTAATGTAATTGAGGGATGTTGAGTACGTCATTAGACAAGGTGATGCCTCTAGAAGGGATAATAGCTTATTGTCAAGAATAACGGTCGAGTGGCAGCCAAGGGGTGGAAACGTATTCAAGAGGAGATCCACCAGGGAGATGCAGGTGCAAAGTGGATTGATGGACCCCAGGACTATGATAAATAACGACAACTTGGGAAGACCTCTATCAAGCTGTGGATTGATCTTGGCTGCTGATGATGATGAATGCCGATCGTGCAATGATGGTGATGACAATTGAAAAACTATAAAATGTGAAACTCTCCAACTCTGCAAAGTTATTTGAGGAAGAGTTCTTTACAGAAGAAACAAAACAGTCAAAAACAAACATAGGTAAAACAAAAGTTTCAGCCTTTTGTCCATACACTGCTCATGTCTTATCGATCATGATGGTTGTTTGGCCATGCTTAATCACATTGGTCAGTGGACATTGCTGAAGGGACACTCAGGACCATTTCATATAGTCCTCTGCACTCATCTTTGCTGGAGGTAATAATTCCCAAGTAGGCCTCTTGGTTTCGGGTTGGGCATGCTTGCTGTGGAAACAAGCATGAATAGGGAAATGTTTTGAAGGTTTGAGCTTAAGAAAACTATGTGTAAGGGATTTAAATGCACGTGAAAATAGACTCAAATATAACGTTAGAACAAAGGTATTCAACTGATCCGTTTTACTTGGATCAAACACGTGCAAGTTGATCGGTATATTTCTATCTGATGATTGTGTATTAAAACACGTTAGAAAATGTTGAATAGTGCTTGTAAAGGAATATCTATGAAAACACAGGGCGTCAATAATTATAACGTGGGGGCACGTGGGATCAATATAATAGAGATAGGGTTGGTGAATTGTGCTGAGATCGTCTGCATTAGATACCCACCAGATAGGCTAGTGAGAGCTCTGTAAGAAGACGTGCAGCAATTAGGTTGAGGTTAACACAGTACACTACACTTTCTTACCAGAAAAACATAAACGGTATGTACAATTGGTGAGGTTTTGAGCAATGGCCCTTAATAATAATAATCTACTTTTGTAACGCGCGCATTTTCTCCGGGCGCGTTGCACCCGTTGATTCGGAGTATTTAAAAACAACACGTGGTTGAAAACAACAAGTAGTTAAAAACAACAAGCCATCCTTTGGGTCTTTAGGCGTATAAAATGCGTAAATGTATACTTTTTATATTTTTAAGTGACCGAGATGTTGGTTTTGCTGGCTGTTTAAATACCACCACATTGTGCTGCCTTTATCGGAAAACATGCTTTGAATGGAGTGGTAAGAACGCGTAACAAAGGGCTGATGTAATCACATCAGACAGTCTCAATTCTCAGTTGAGTGTGATGTTGTCCATGATCTATAAAAGACAGGCAATGTGGAGGCTGCTATGAGACTGTTTAACGTGTTGCTGTTAGCTGTGAGTGGGGTAGGGTTTGAAGGAAAGGCTCTATTCACTGGCTTTCTTTTCACTGAACAATTCAGTCCTTTGTGAAGATTTTTTTCAATATATATTTTTACAAACGTTATCAAATTTAACAGTGCATGTTCTGGTATTTTTTTCAATGCCATTGTGATTTTTGATAACAGGACAGAGATTCAAAAATAATTATTAACAAAACAATGACTTTTCAGTTCGAATTCGATTCGATTCTTCGAAGCGTGATTGCTACATGACAGTTTCCCATTGCAACAAGTTCTTTAGTTGCAGACAGCCCTTCAACATTTAGAGATATAAGTCAGTGCTGGCCTAAAAGGCGGGCATTGGCCTCTCTTCTTGCTCCAGACTGAGGGGCTTCTGGCATCTGTTGAGCTTCTGGACATCGTTGTCTTTAAGCACGGCTTCGAAGTGTTTGGTAGAATTTGCAGGTATTTACCACGTATTACTTGACAGGGATCGCGACGTGAACGCTTCTACCTTGATCCCCACTTTTAAGTAAGAAAGTTCAAGATCACTTTACGCTTTTAAAACGTTAGATAGACAGTTCTATGTGAATTAGAAACACAAATATTTCATGAATAAGCTCTTGTTTTCACTGAATTTTCCTGCATTTCATTGCCACGCTATTTAATATGTTATCAGATCCAACCAGATTGCTCATAATGGAAGCTTTAAGTTTCATGTTTAAATTAGATCTATTGTAAGATTTGACAGCAAGTGACATGTTGATTCCAAGCAGAATGCACGATGGGATTTATGAAATAATTGCCTTGAGTTTACTATACTAAATACATTTCCTTTCTTTTCTAATTTACTTAACTTCAAGCCCGTTTGACACAGTGAGATGTCCTACATTGAACAATTGTATAATATGTACCTAAAGTGGTAGGTACCTACAGTGGTAGGTACATATTATACAATTGGATGAATAGCACAGTGGCAGGTGCACACCCAATCGTTTCTTTAGGGAATTACCAAAGTGTACAGACTGGTTTAAAGCGGATGAATAATGAACGAGTGTGTGTGGTGCAATGCTCCAAAGCGAAATTTTGAGTCAAATAAATATTAAGATCTCTGTGAAAAAAATATATATAATCAATCACCGAGTGAACTTGTTTTTGATTAAATAAAGGTAATAAGTGAAGCATTACATGGACTGGTCGGAATATAGCCTGTTCTAGATGTAGCATAACTCCAAGTCTACAATAAAACGTCCAGCAACAAGGCAAATCTGTTATTTATTAACAGTGATGTGAATTTTTATGCGGGTTTAGACCTAGTTCTTCCGTTGCTGTCGGTCTTAAAAACAACACACTTAGTTGGTGTCATGGATAATGCAAGTAGGCTTAACATTATTAAATCTGCTATCACAGTCAAGGTAAAATGACGACGCATGGCCATATTTGTAACACCCATTTCTTATCAGCATTTATATTTGTAGATTGTATCAAGGTCATGCCAAGACAAATCAAGTTTTCTAAAATATACCTCAATAAGATTTACACGAGATGAATTTTTCATGTGAACCATGGGCAACCATGATTTTTCACACAAAAATATTTCCTTGCGTTTCCTTGTAATATAAATTACTGCATGTGTGTAACGTGTGCGCCTGATGCGACTATAAGATTAAATACAAATGTGTTTTTTTAAGTAGATGTACCTCTTGTTTAATTGCAACGTTAAGATAACATTCCTACATTTCGAACACGACGAATTTGGAGTAAAAATGTATTTGCTATGTTATGCAGTTTTACATAGTATAATCAGAGATTGGGTGTTTTTAAGTCAGCGTATATTGCATTAATATTATAAATGTATTAAGACAGGATATTTACTAATGCACTGAAATAAGGGTAAATATCTATATCTATAGTTTACGTTGCATTCCTAGCCTTATTAGAAAGCGAAGAACTTACATCACACGATGACTCAAGGCAAGCTTTGGGAACGGCATGCATCATTGCATGCAGCGAGTGCCACCCACAATTAATCTCTGCTCTGAAATGTATTGTATCTCAGCCGGCAGCTTTATGGCACCGTAGCAGGTTTGTGTGGCTTGAGAATGGCATTCATCATGGATGTATGGCTGCAAGGAGTGTTCACCCCTGGCAGGGTGAATGCACCTGGGGAGTCTGGAGGAGCCATCCCCCCTCTCCTGCCATCAAGTGTTTGTAGGGCTCATTAGCCGAGTGAGTGTGAGCTCATTAGCGAGGAGAGAAAGAAGCCACACTCATGTCGCTGCTTCATGTCACAAGTACAAACAAATTAGGTGGTTGAATGAAGAATAAACAATTATATTAACCATTGGACATTAATAAAACAAATACATCATTAGCGTCACACTATTAAAATATTATCTCTTCCCTTAGATGTATATTGCAAAACCGTGAGAAATGGGGATGACTTGCAGGGGCCTTCATTGATCACAGCTGATGATGATCACGATTAACTAGATGCATACTTGTGTTAAAATCAAGCAAGCGATTTTATTTTTTTTAACCTCAGTTCCCGATTGCAGAAATAATTTTCCTTCCGCTTTTACTACTTTTAGCATGTGGAGATATCGTTGAACCTTCTCACACTCTCTATTACACTCCTAGCACAAAGAGCTCTCTATCCCGACTGCCCCATCAGAACAGTATTTGCACCATTGATGATGTTGTAGTTATAACACCTACCTTAACTCTCTTTATTAGTTCCAATCCTGGTTAGGAATTTACTTTTCCGATTGTACGTTCAATTGAGAACAATACATTAACAATAAACTCGTTCTACTGGATACGTACACCAACATTGAGATTAGCACTGCTCATTTGGTTGTGTGAGCAGTGAGACACTGACTTATTTTAACCTTGAGACAGTTGTCTAGGAAGGAACATACAAATCACATTGATGAACATTTATTTTGGTGGTTACATTTAGATTACATTATTGTGAAACTGCAATGCACTCGCTAAGGCACATTCTAATGCAGGACATGCATTATCTGTTCCGCACATTGTACCTTCAAAAGCATACAGTTGGCCACTTATCCGTGGTGTATGCTCATCAGTGTTTTCCAGTTGCTCTGGAACATTTCACAAAAGTGCTGTCACAAAATTTCTGTTTAACATTTTTGTTTTAAGAATGATTTTTTAATGAAACGTTTCTATAAACAAAAATTCTGGGAACATCACGTAAGTTTGATAGCAGGAAAAAGCAGCCAACCTTAAATTGTGGAAACACCGGTATTCACTTGTATGAATGCACTCAGCAGCTATGCCTAGGGGGCAGAACACAAAACTGTGATTTCACAATCTAAGGCTTGTGTAGCCACAATAATGTAAGCAGGAGAAACTCGTGTCACCCAACCACAGCTGCTTTGTTATTGTTAATGTTGCTTCACTTGGGTGCGTTTCTTTTTATTACCCGGTTGGAGTCCTGTTCCAGCTTTGAAAAATTTAGTGAAGTATTTCCAGGTTACGTATCATGCGGATGGATGTAGATTGAACGAAACTATGTTCTAGCCACTAATTTCATTGTAAAGTATTTTGGCAGAGCAGGTGCTTAGAACTAATTCTAAGAGTCAAGGGGGAGTACTTTTAGTTCATTTAAGAAACAGAACACATGTGGATATCATAAACCCCTTGTAATATTTTCCTCAAAATTTTTCTCAAATCAGGTTTTTATAAATCTCTTTAAAACATTTTTTACATACTTTTCTTGGATCAAAAAAATATGTGGAAAAAGTGCATACCAAACTAAAAGTATGTTATTGAAGAAATTGTTAAGGGTGTACTCATAACCCACGAAGAAACAGATGCAGTTGAGAGTCTGACTCATAAATTCATATTATAGGTTACTACAAAGCCACTTACTTATATGTCGTGTTGCTATATCAGAGTGTGGGTGGTGCTGTGATAGACTGTTCCACCCTTGACTACTTAACCCTCTGTGTGCTCCAGATTCTATGTTCAACCCAAAGGTTTCTTTGAGATGGAAGCTGTTATTCTTCAGGTCACTTATTCCAACCGTCTGTTAGTGCAAGCGTTTCTCATCTATTGTCTATTATAGCCATTGTTGATATTTCATTTTCCACATTTATGACATCAGAACAACCAGTGGTCTGATACTTCCGTCAATGGTTTGTGTACGATCACTTAACAATGTACCGTTTGTTTGAACTATTCATCTTCTTAGCATGATTGATCTCTTATGAACTGTAAATAGTGTTTACACATATTGCTTGTGCTAAAAAGAAACCAATGGCTGAAATATCATCCACAGGAGTGAAGGTCTAAAAATAATCATGGAAAATGCTTCAGTATGAGGAAATGAAATAGGTTTGGTAATAACATTTGAGGTCCATTTGGTAATATGTTGGAGAACCTCTGGATATCATAAAGTAGTCTTTGGTTGACCAAGTGCTTTTGCGCAATATCTTTCCTGCTGGAGAAAACATGTCAAAAGGCCTTAGCTTCTGCCTGAATTGCCTTTACAAGTTACACATGTTTAAAAAACAAGACTACTGTATATGTATAGCACAACACATCTATCCATCCATTTTCAGAAACCGCTTAATCCTGTACAGAGTCGCGGTGAGCCAGAGCCTATCCCGGCAGACACAAGGCGCAAAGCAGTGGAACACCGAGGATAGGACGCCAGTAGAGCACAATACAACATTCGTAATTGACACTTATTTAATGGTAAAAAAATATATCACCTAGGTATATTTTATTTTACATTTTTACAAGCGATAGTGCATTACAGTTTGTGTCTTAAAAATTCTGTATAGAAACCCAAGAGAACATGGACTCGAGATGATGTGGAGATGCTACTGAAAATTAATATTTACGGAAAACATGCAGATCAAATTGCAGTTTTCTCACATTATATGTACTTAAAAATCGACAGTATATGGTTTTTATTTGCAGTTGCATGTGGCAGCTTTTTTCCCAGTTAAGTATTTTGTCTGGATTTATTCTGTCCAGTGACAAACATGCAATGATACATTCATAAAAATGTATATTACGTTAATTTAATCGCATTAATGGCAATGCAATGCATTATATATGCTGTGCATTCATTAATATCAATATGAGGTCATTTAAAAAAAATAACAGTTTAAAATCTAAATCAAGCATGATTCCCAGCAGATATAACACGGACCAAAAAATGGTGAATTTATTTATTCTGTGAATACTAGCTTGCGGAGAGTAATACCGCATTATATAACTGAATAAATATGAGCAGTCACTGTCAGGGTTTTTTCAAAGCAGGAAATATCGTCACTGTCCATTCGCATGTTCGACTCAATCTTCCAACTGCCATCTCAGACAGGCCACATTTCACGGCAATCCAGGCATGCGTTGTACAGAAACGGAAAGTGACACTAATGACAGCTATGTTTATAGTTTGCAGGGAATTTGTCACAATGTTGGCGAATACAAAGTACACACAAACAGAGCCTGGGTTTTATTTGGGCTGTAACTTTTTTTCTTTAAAAACAGATAAGTGATGTCAATATATCCATATTGTTGTTATAAAAATAAACATAATCTATAAATTACAGTTTTTATTGCAAGAACTTTATGACATATTTTCCACAATGCACATGAAATACCATCTATCCATTGTCGGAAACCGCTTAATCCTGTACAGGGTGGTGGAGAACTGCAGCCTATCCCGGCAGGCACAATGCGCAAGGCAGGGCTATACCCGTGATGGGACGCCAGTCCATCACAAGGCACCGGGAGCAATTTAGTCCAGAAGCCAATTAACCTATGCAGCAGCATGTCTTTGGACTGTGGGATGAAACCGGAGTGCCCGACGAAAACCCACGGGGACACGAGGAGAACATGTCGGGATTCGAACCTGGGTCTTTCTTGCGCCACCGTGCCGCCCCCCATGAAATACCAAGAATGTGTAATTGGGACTTAAGAATGTTGAGTCCTATTCATGAGGCTGGAGTGTGTCTACACATCTGAATCCCGGTTGGCTGAGCAGTTGAGAGAGTGGTTACGTGTAACCTGTTGCTTGCTAATGTACAGACACACATGAACACAAATGTGCACGTCGAGTCATCCAAGCAAATTCATCCAGTGTTGTTTGCCAGAAATAGTTAATACATGACGTTGAAAGCAGGCCAAATATTGAAATACCCAATGTGTAATATACAAACACACTGGCCATAGACATTATTTAAACGCATTTTAGTATGCTTGTTGTGCCATTGTTGATAAATATTTCAGTGAACATTTTATGTCTGCATTTTTGCAACATTGGATACTCACGGTAAGTCAACATATGACCACATGAGTACTCGTTTTGCAACCCTGTGTGATGTTTGTTTTTAATAACATCTTTTTAACCACTGAAATGTCAATTTGATTGGGTGTGAAGCATTAAAACATCATTTAAAATACATGGCATACATAAACTAGTAGCCAGGCACAAGCAGCTTGAATAGAGAAGCCTCTAGAGTCTAAGCGTTTGTAAAATAAGCTGGATTAAAAATGTTTAAATTTAATTTGATCAGCTGTTCTCCCACAAAATGCCTCTATTTGTATTAATTGAGTTGACCTGAATTCTATTCAGGATTAACACGATCAAATTAAATTGTATATTTTAATCCGGCATTTTTTCTGAAAACTAGTTTCTATAGACTATAGTATGCTATATAAGGGACCCGCATTTGTTGTGCCTCCATGTGCAATGAAACATTTTTAAACCAGACCTATATCATCCAGTAGTATTTGTTTCAGGAAACAAATTCTGGATCACTGTCAACCTCCTGGTGGCTAAAAGGAATACTCCGGGGTTGCCAGATGACATTGGCAACAGCACTTCGTTTAAACAATTAGACCATGTTTATAAAAAAAAAACGTGCATAAACTGATTGAGCAATGTTGTGGAGCATTGTCCGGTACACCATTAGACGAGCAGACCTATGTTCTGATTTGTTTATGAGCACCATAATGTTATGTTACATATGTGTCAAAATGTAATGCTGCACAATTCCCCAAGACTGTGAGGCTACAGTCTTGGGGAATGGATGGTGGTTGTTTTAAGCTTTGGTTTTTAATGAAATGTGTACGTTTGTATACGTGTAGAAAGTTACAATATTTATTTAATGATACATTGTGAAAGTATAATGGCAATATTGTCATCTGTAAAACGTTTAAATGTGCACTTTGAGTAAATACATACAAATCACACATTGGATAAAATTCCCTTTACTGCCAAAGACCAATCCAACTTTAACACACTGTTTTTATGAAATGTAACACGTATTCGCTTGTATTTTTTTAAAATAGTAGTCGTCATTACTTGTACAAGCAATAACTATACCAATAAAACACACATTTAAAGAATAGCGTTTAAACTGCAGCAAGAGGGGCAGCCTTGTGTGACCTCACTTCCTGTGTCTATTATCACACACTCTCCGTGACTTAAAGCCTCTAAACCACAACTCATTGCACTCTTTTGTGATGCCTCCTTGAGCCCATCTTAAAGGAATGTGGTTAGTAGTGACTTTGCAACCTTTTGCATTTTAATGAGCAGCAACGGATTGTTCACACTAGAGCTTCAACTGAATGCAACCACTCCTTGAATGGCGTTGCAACTTGTTTCGCCGGCATATTTCAATTGTGATGCTGCACCTGCTCAATTCATGCGTGTGTTTACATATGCAGTGCTATGTATCTGTAGCAGTGAATCTAAATATTCGTTTTTCTCACATTTTACATGTGCCAGTGGGATTCCCTGTAAGGTTGTGGTATTGATACTTTAATGCAGTGGGTGATGGTTTAATTCTTTCATGGGCATCACGTGGAGTATTTACCCACTAAGATGCATTGCAACCCACTGGAGTGCGTTCACAGTTGTTAGCACAGTACAAAAGTAATTATGTTAGCCATGCTCAAGCAACTTGTTTGAAGTAACATCACGTTACCAAGGTAGCGGTAAACTCGAGTGTGTTAATGTCAGCGCCTTGTCTAGCATGAAGAAGGATTAACAACCAACTAAGAGAAGCCAGCATTCTAATTTGACGATGTAGCTATCTCAAGGTTTAGCCTTGCCTTGTCTGGATCGTATATTTTAACATGGGATTTATTGTGCCACACAGCACCGCTGAAAGTCACAGCACAAACATTTGAATGTGCGTTTCATTTGGGATGTACGCGTTCCATACCAGCAGGGTGCAGCACTTACAGCCTTATGGCGCTCTCCCCGGTCTCGCTGGCAGTTTGCACGCACGGCGCCACAAACACGGAATAACAGAATCAAATAAGATCAGTCGGAGGTCTTCTTAGTGGGTAAATAAACTCCACAAAGAATTACTCTTGTGAGATGCTCTTTCACGGTAGCCTTGCCGAGAGTTGCTCTCGATCGCGACGTTTCACCTCCCACGTTGGAGGCATCTTCTGAGTCAGAAGAGGCAATCTCACACGACGAGCCGTGAAAACCGATATGAATGCAAACTTGACGAACACTTCTAATTCTCAAGAATGGGGAAGGTCCGTGATTAAATGATGCGCCAATTTAACGTAATACAGACAAAACACGTAGTATTTGCAAGCTTGTAGACACTAGTGTACCGTTTTGTGATTCATAACAGTACATATTATTTAACAAAACACTATTTCCTTTCCTTGTTTTATTTGTATGAAAAGAAAGCTGTTTGTGGTATGTGTATGTTTAATTGTTGGATGCCTGTCATCGCTTCCAGTAAAACAATTGCTTGCAGAATATACATATGTGGCTTAAATGAAAAATCAAAGCGATATGGATAGAATAAATTAGACTTTAATGTTCGCTTTACGTCAACTATTATTAAAATCAATTGTCATGAAATTGCAAAAAGCCGACGAATCGCATGACCCCGTGTCCTGTTTTTAAGCTACTCTCATAAGGATTGAAATTTAACTCAACAGCACAGCAAAATGTCGCGTCCAGCAGTTAAATCATATTGACATGGCTGGTCCTCCAGTTAGATAGTTACTAACCTCAAAAACACCGCTACACCGCTACATGACCGATAGCCAATGCGACTTAAAGTGAGACTTGAACAATACGAAAACTCTTCATCGGGCGCCCCACTGTTTGCCCCGATGAGTTCCTAGCAATGCGGGGTTTGTGCCACCCGCGTTGGGGGGGGAATGAGATCCGAGCGGACAAGGTGATGACGACGCATCGCGGTGGCAGGAGGGCACACACCGCCAGCACGCGGTGCGGGTGGCACACGAAACTGGGAGCGGGCACTCGGACTGGAGTGGAATGGCACAAACTGGGTGCCATCCCGACTGCGGGAGGGTGGCTCTGCTATCACGGCTTGGTGGAGTCTCGCTGCTGAGCAAGGTGGAGTCTACGCGAAGTTGATGGCGGCCATGGGCTGTTGGGATAAGGAGGGTGTCTGCATTTCTCTGTTGTGTACAACACGCGAACCTGCGTGCAGGGCAATGTCGGGCGGAGTGGGTGAGCGTTCCGGAGTCATCACCGTTAGAGGCTACTACATGAAGGCCCGATTGTGAGGTGTGTAGATCGTTAGGGTTGTTTAACTGCGCTTCCCCGACTCAGCCTGACATGAGTACCCGAGGCAGGGTGTAAACATTAGCACTGGCGGGCGTGGAGCTGGTCACCCACCTCCTCGTATGCCGTGCCAGCCTTCATAGGTTCTGGCTAAGAGCACTTACCCCAAGAGTCTGTTAAAGGCTATATAGCGGGTGGGGGTGTCTGTTTTACCCATACCTCACCACGCTGGTTACATGAACATAATTGTAATTTCACATACGTTGCGTTACAGAAGACTTGCAACCATGTGATTGAGTATATAGCGAGCAACGTATTGTATGTTTACAGAATACACGTCGTGTTAATGCAAATATGTTTCAATGTTTAAGAGAGTTATTAACATCTGCATTGTTCTATGACGATGCTTGTGATTCAAGTTTCTGCGTGTAAGAGTATCTTTTGAAACAATAGCATGTCTTATCACACGAAACTCTCTTTAACCAGACCTATGCTCTATTATTGCTGCGACTGAAACGTTCCAAAAATATGCCTCAAGCTTTGCAGCAATTTCATGTTATAGCAGTATTTTATCATTCCCAATAAACGTGGCGAAACCTATATTATTCTCATTACAAAGTTAGTTGCACGAGTAAGTAAATGCTGAACGGTTTATTTAAAAGGAGGTTTGTGCTAAGTACTCCATTTAATCATTCAAATGATATTTTAAAAAGGTTAAAGTGACAAAATGAATAATAAGACTGCATAAAACAATACTACACAGTTTCACCTTAAACCTCAGACCTAACCTATCCTTTGCCCGTAAAGTTACACACACGGGTTACATGCACCCGCGCGCACTTTTTTTTAGCTGCCTTTAAACTCACTCTCCTCCCTCGTCTGTGTGAGCACCTCCCCTCTAACTCCCTCTAACCCCAACCCTGCCTGGTTAGACTCCACCCTCCAGAGTTAGACTCCACACCTCCTTCCTTACTCACGCCTCCCATACGAAACCCAACATTCCCCATAGTTACCCCCAACCCCCCCCCATCAAGCACACTCCCATCCCTATAGTCTGGGCCGACTCTTGTCTCGTACGAGCGCACCATAGGAGGAGGAATAGGGCTGTGAGCGGGCGGGCGGGCAGGCGGGCCCGTGATGCGAAACGGGCGCACGCGTGTGTGATACACGATACGTGCCGGCGATACCAGTGCGCTGCTGCCTCCCTGCATAGTGTGCTGCGCGCCGAACTGCAAGCTGACACTGCCCGGGGGTTACCCGAAGCTCTCTGAACGTAGCCCTAACCAACCGTGGAAGTTACCAACACACCTGAGAAGGACAGCTTTAAACGTCTGTGTATTTATTTGATTGTGCTTTTTTTTTTATGTTCTTCCCTCTCCTGGAGCACTGGCAGCTGTGAGATGCACTGAGTTAACGGAAGCTCCGAAGATGGGAAGTTCAGGTGGATGGAGTTTGCTGATAATTTGGTTGCTTCTAAACGGAGCGGCGTCCCAGGAAGGTGAGCAAGCCTCGTTGCCCGGCTGCACCTTAACCATCTGTGGATACGAAATGTGTGACTGTGTGACAGAGAGGAACAGGTATTAAAAGGCAGAACTGCGGGTGCGTGTGTCTGACTGTGCGCGTGGTGAATGCTCGGTGTGTGTGTGTGTTGCCTTTTTTAGTTTCAACATCAGCCCCGATGCAGCATCTCGTGACAGTGTGGCATTCTTGGGTTCATAAAAATCACGGGGTAGTGTGAACGACTTCCTAACGCTCTACTATGGGTTTGGCACAAACTTTCTTGGCCGCTGTCCATAGACTGAAATGGTCCGGCATATAGCTAGTATCTACCGTATTAAGACTTTTCTATGTTTACGTAAAAAACAAAAATCCATTACTTATGTCCACGTGTTCTTGAGAAATGTGTGCTTTATATACGGCAGGAGGTACGACATTGAATGCGTCCATTATAGTACACTATGCCCGCTGTTCCAAAAGTGCTCCCTTGTGCTTGACTGACCAAGTTGCTTGCGCTTGGTGTAATTTTCTTGAACAGTCCCCTTAAACTTTCAGCGCAATGTGTTTACGTGTTATGCTGTCATACGTGCGGAATGCAATTGTAGGTAAGGTACGAGACATTGTAACTGTTGTTTGATTTTATTGACACTGGTTATGTTTTGCTTACATTTACCCACAGTGTGGAGAAAAACAAACTGATTGGGTGTTGTAGAAATTATAAATGGCAGTTTAAAAAAACATGTTTTTTCCAATATTACAAATGATAGCTCAGTCTCAAAAGTCTGAAATTTGTTTGCCTTTTCTCACCTTTGTCTGTTGAAAATGCGACTAAATATCTTTAACGAGGCACAGAGGTGGTGTGCTCTCATCGCACTCAATTCGTTTAGCGTTCCAAACAGATCTGTTTCAAGAAAATAAAAAAACAATTCTGCTTTCTACTAAGGCATTGTTAATGTAGCTTTTATTGGTAATCTATAATATATACACGGCCTTCTTTTTGTTGACCTTTTTGAAGGTAGGAGCGTGATTAATTTGTGGCTGGTGGTTGTGAAGGAACGTTAAATCGCCGTAATTTTATAGGCGCATTTCCAGTCGAAAGTAATAACACGCTCGAGTGACGACGGGAACCATTAAGACGAGGCGCCACAATTATTTATACAAAATACGCGTAATATACTTTATCCGTGGGAAGGACACAAGAGCCACTGCTGCGCGCGAATAGGTAAAATGTAAAATGCACTCGAAGCGCCGAACGCTGACCTTCGATCTGTCCGTGCGCACGCATCCCAAGACGTATCATCTATTAAACATGTAAATACTTCCACTGCGCAGGATTCTCATAAACGAGCGCTTCATCATCCGTGAGCCATAACACAGCTGCTCGCCACCTATGTCTGTGTAGTGAATACAGCCCATTTGGCTGCAATGTTAGTAAAGTGGAACTAACAAAATAATACAATAACCACAAAGGAGATGTAAGTAATCCCCGACGAGTTTTTGTTATTGTAGCGGTGTGATTCTGCGCTGACGGGTGTGACGGATTAGCAGCGGTGGGAATTTGTGGCGCCTGGGTCTTGCTTGCAGCCGGGTTGGGAGGGCTTGTTTAGGGGCAAGCGGACCAAGTGCGGGTATCGGGGGTAGCGCGTGGGCTTCCGAGCACGGCACACGGGGCCCGCGGGCTCCCGGAACGCAGCGCTCGCACCATCTCTAGCATGTAAGCAACGTACCTGCGGCTTGAACGTCTTTCCGCGTTTAGACGGTTTGCAATAATAACAGCGATTTTATCACGTGCCCGTGATCCTGCCTGCACATGCAAAAGCTTGATGTTTTTGAACGGGATTTGGCACGAGGGTGATTGAGCAAGGCACACTTCAAACTGTAAATGCTGCATTCCTAAACATCGAAACGTCCATCCATCCATTATCAGAAACCGCTTAATCCTGTACAGGGTCACGGTGAGCAGGAGCCTATCCCCGCAGACACAGGGTGCAAGGCAGGGATATACCCATGATAGGACGCCAGTGTATCGCAGGGCACCGGGGGCAATTTAGTCCGCAGGCCAATTAACATATGCAGCAGCATGGTTTCCTCCCACAGCCCAAAGACATCGAAACGTGACTCAGAGAATTTACCCCAAGAGCAGCTCTTTCGGGATAGCCGTGTTTGACTGTCCCTCCTCTCTCGTTCGTGACATTTTCGCCCCCACTTTGGAGGAATCATCAACAAGAGCAGCACCTGATAGCTTTTCTCATACGCTGCAGCGAGCTGTGAAAATCTAAATTAAATCATGTCTAATCAATGCATTTCGAAGCTATTTTGTTTTGTCACAACAGAATTGTGCACTAAGTGGGATGTTTGTTGGCTGTGGCAGAACTTGGACTCACAAAAAGTCTGACGCACAGCAGTGGCAAGTGATGTAACAATAACACCATAAAGCACACTCATACAAACAAAGTTATATTTATGTTGCCTCTAAATAAACCGGTATCACAAGATGATGAAATTGTTTCCGTGCTTGGCACGAAGGTAAGTGAGCCACTTTGCTTGGACTACTGCATTAATAAAATGTCAATTCTCAGTCCGAGAGCCCTCTGCATATATTATACTTCATCCTAATTTAACAATTAATTTAATCACATCTTTCAAGCCGCTGGCAAAGATATTGAATCAGTCAAACATCCTGTCAATTAAATGTAAGATTTTTACTGCTTTAAAACGTTAGTATTGTTTCGTTGTAACATTTCCGGTAATGTTTGTGCACCACCGGCAAAGCAGCTCCTTTCATGAGTTTTAACCTTCAGGAGTTTCGTAACATTCGGCGGTATTTCTACTCTGTCTTGACCAGCAGCGAAAACATAGGTGTATTGTTGTTGTTAAGAGAGTCAATGTAAACTCCCGGGCGGCACGGTGGTGCGGTGAGTAGCGCTGCCGCCTCACAGAAGGCCCCGGGTTGGGTATCCCTGCTCGGGTGCCTTTCTGTGTGGAGTTTGCATGTTCTCCCCGTGTCGGCGTGGGTTTTCGCCCGGCACTCCGGTTTCCTCCCACAGTCCAAAGATATGCTGCTGCATAGGTTAATTCACATGCTGACTTAATTACCCCAGGTGCCCTGTCATGGACTGGCGTCCTATCCTGGGTATAGCCCTGCCTTGCGCCTTGTGTCTTCCGGGATAGGCTCGGGCTCACCGCAACCCTGTACAGGATTAAGCAGTTTCGGATAATGATGATATAAACTCCCTAGTCTGTGTTCGTATTCATCATCATCAGAAACATTGCTTGACACGACAGTATGCATACATTGCTGGTGAGCTGCATTACATTTGTAGCTCTATGTTATCTTTTCGAAAATATACCGACAGCTGCATTCATTGAGAATCATAGTGAGCACTGATTATTATTTTCTTCACATGCTGTTAATTTCTCCCTTTTTTTTCTAATGAGACTTGCGATGTAATTTCGCATAATTTAAGCTAAATTAAAGCTATAATAAACACACGATGTCAGGGGTTTTCTTCCTGGAAGAGGCAGGCAAGAAATCTGCGTTTAAGCATCTTGGCATTCTTTAATACATTTTTGCTTCATTTCTGAAGCAGCAACAAGAACACAAACATTAACAGTTCACATTCTACCGCACGCGTGTGCACAAGCCACAGGGCATTCCAGGTTCAAATTGGTTGACTCATTTGATCATTCTTTCACGGTGGTTCAGACGATTACCACAACAAACCTGGCACCATTTGTCCAAGGGAGATACTGTTCTAAAGGAATGAGCAATTTTCATCAACGGTTTAAGGATTACGAACCGATACGGATGCCCATCCATTGCAGACTTGAGCACGAAGACAATCCCTTTTTTCAGAGTAATATTTATTTTACGAAACAGCTGCTCATAATAATAACAATAATAGCATTTATATAGCGCTTTTCACCCGAGGGTCACAAAGCGCTGCACAAAGCTGCGGAGAGAACGACATGTCAACAACGACAGAGCACGGAAAATCAGCTGAGCCGGTGGCGAGGTCAACGCACATCGCATGTGACCAACGAACGCCGCTAAGAGACGCGGGGCGGATGCCCAGTTGCAGCTTAATTACCCCTCGCACCTGTGTGCGAAGCGGCGATGGGGTTCAGCAGGCTTCATCTCGCCAAAGGTGTAATCACCCGACAAACAACATCGCTAGTCTCTGAGCTTGAATGCGCATTCATTCTCATCGTCAACTTGCGCTCGTTGATTTTCAAATGGTTCTTTTTGTTCGGCTTGATGCGAGCACCCCCCACAAACTTTACATGCATTATACGTGCAATATTTATGTGCGATAGCTTGCCTTTTTGAGATGAGATGCATAAAGACTGGGAACATCTGGAGGCTTGAACTAGAAAGTGCCTTTTTGATGTAGCACAGCAGCACCTCACAGGTAACCTAAAGCAATGACTTCAATTTATGGAATATGAACTACAAAGTAACACCTTCTGTTAAATATGAGTTTTTATTAAAGTGGGACAAATTGCTTACAAGCATTTAGTTACATCGTTGCTGAAAAATATGCGTAAGAGTACGCTCTGTGCGTGCAATTTTCCGAAACGTTCCATGTTGTTTATTGATAATTAGTTAAACGATGATGTCTAGTTTATTGCAGCTGCTAGCGTTAATTGACCAATAAACAGAATGACAATATAAACCAACGCAATAACTCTATTCAAATTTTAATCTGGAAACACGTGCCCTATGTATTGCTTTAGCTATATACAAACGCCCCTGAATATGATATGCGGTGTATTCGTCCACAACCGTTGTTTAAACTCGTGGCATCCGTAGGAATAAAATAAAAAAAACGTTGGTAAAATATATCATTATACACACAGCGCTAGAGCAAAATGCAAACTAGACAAAAATCAGGTTGTATCGTTCGTGTTCACATTTGTTTACAGTTAAACATTGATGATGTATGCCCCCTCCTTTAAACGAGGTCACGCGACAGGGTTACCTTCTTTGCACACTATGTTTCAATTAGTACATTTTTGATTTTTATTTACATCCCATATTGACGCGTTCGGTGACCTTGCTTCATAACAAAGACAAAACTCCCGGCGTTCAGTGTTAATGCGAGTAGTTTTATCCATCGCAGGGTATTTAGAGATGAGACAAAAATGTAAGTCAGCAAATTCTACCATAGTCCACAGTAGTGCAGTTTACAGGATCACGACAGATTTTGTAACATTTCACAACACTCGTAAAAAAAATAACAGAAATATGTCATCGGCGAATGTCAGCGGCTGTGCGAACCTATGGGTTTTTGCACAAAAACGATCATTTCCAACAATGTTACTTCTAGTTATTCACTACACAGTTGAATACCACAGCTCAGCAAGCAGTGACCTACCGTATATATTGTATACATGTTGAAGAATTGTTTGACCTCTGGCCTTGAATTCCTTAATTTAATTGTTCACACATTGTGCTCACGAAACTCCTGCGATCACCACTTAAGTGTGTGTATTACATGTTTTAGAATTAATGTTGAGTTAAAGTGGTTGTGCGGCTCAATAGGCTTAACCCCCAAATAGGACTACTTGGAGGCACCTCTGGGGGCTCTGAGTTTGATTGTGACTCTTTCTCGGAAAGGAATGTTTGGAACTCAATATCCTTTGACAGCTGCTGACAGATGTCAAATCTGACATTCGCAGTCCATCGAGGACACCAGTCAACTGAACAAAACCTGTCCTTAAAATGTGCCTTTACACTAAACTTAATTTCAGTAAAAAAAATCCAATTATGAGATTGTCCACCACTATAGCTTACAGTGATGGACCCTGCAGCAATCGCAGTGTAAATGCATTGCTATTTGTGATTGTAATTAGCCATGGAATGCGTCGCTTGCAAAGAGTGCTTGGGTTTTCAAAGTATCTCATGGATTTGAACTGGTTATCGCAAGTAATGATTTTGAAAGAAATGTGTTTTGGTGTAAATTAGCATACAGCAGTCGTTTTATTTAAATCTAGAGAAATGCTTTGTCCAAGCAATATAATACGCTCCTTACTAATATGGGATATCCAATACTGAAATGTGCCATTTGTTAAGCCCAGATAATGGAAGTTTGTGTTCGTTTCGTTTTTTGAATTGTTACTAATCAATGGACTGCAATCAGGGCTTCGTCAAGCAATAGCTGGGATGAATAAATAACTAAACGCGACACGTTCATCAATAACGCTGTGGGAAATATATCAAATAGGCAACGTTTCAGGCAATGGCCCTTCTTAATAGCACATTAATAGAGAGGTCAGAGAAATATTGGATACGAGTTCTAGACTGGTAAAGTGCAGTCCCAAACCGTTATACAATCCATCCCCCTGGACTAGCTATGTGCTATTAAGAAGGGTCATTTGCATAATAATTTACTTCGTGTATATGTTTCCGATTGAGGGGGTCAAGGTAGAAACGTTCACGTCGCGATCCCTGTCAGGTGGTACTTGGTATTGCCTGCGAATTCTACCAAACACTTCGAAGCCGAGCTGAAAGACAACGATGTCCAAAAGCTAGCCATCGTGCTTCGAAGAATCGCTAAAAAGAAGAAGTTAAATGAAGGAATTCTGGCATTTAAAACAACGTAGCTTTAACCATTGAATGAAATATGGTATGGTAATTACCTTGAACACATTGGGCTCGATCATTGCATTAATTCATTTTCAGAAACCGCTTAATCCTATACAGGGTCGCGGTGAGCCGGAGCCTATCCCGGCAGACACAGGGCGCAAGGCAGTTATAGTATATTCACATTGACCCACATTCAAATTGATACTTACTGTATGTAAGATACGTCAACAACAAAATGTAATCTGAATATTGAGAAACTATAATGATTAGCAAGGCGTTACCTTGGTGTAATGGTTAGTTTGCTGAACTTGCAATTCAAAGGTCTCTGGTTCAATCTCACATCGCAGCAGTTAAAACAATGTGCCACTTAGTAGTGGGGTGAAGCCTGGGAACTACCACCTTCTGGACAGTGTGGAAGAGTAGGCCAAACTAGTTTCTAGAGGTGCCCTGAAGAGTTCCTTCTAGAGGAGGCTCTTCTGCCAAGTAATGGCAGTCTGCAGTTTGACCTCTGTCGATTAGCATTGTGTTTTAAAGATTGATTTATTTTTCTTGAACCAGGACCCTTCCGAATTTGGACTCATCCAAAGTGTCTTGTTTACACTGGGCCCTTGTCGTGAGGACAGGTGTTTATTGCGTGGACGGCATGTTCTCAAACTTCTCAAATCGAACACGAAGACTTTTGTGACTAATGTTATCCATAGTATATCACTTATTACGCGTTAGGTCACGTAAAACACAAGTTTCGTCAAACTTCCTCGCCAGAACCTTTGTTCCTGATGAAGCTGATTACAAATATCAGCGAAACGTCGTACCTTCATTGTAAATGTTGTGGGTTTGCTCTCCAACAAACCGGTGTGCTGAAGCAGTAAAGAATTGGCACGTTTTGTTCACGTGACAAACATTACTAATTGGCTGTGTCGGGTGGAGGCGGGTTTACGACACTTATTTTTACTTGACCTAACCCACACAGAGATATACTATGGGTTCTCAAATCGAGGGGACCACTGTGAAGCCGAGACGATCCTTTGACTTAAGTAGTTAGACGCAATAGGTGGCCAGTATTTCGTTTAATTTGTCAAGCCCCCCCGCACGGGGTCGCGGTGAGCCGGAGCCCATCCCGGCAGACACAGGGCGCAAGGCAGGATGATGGATGGATGTCAAGCCCCACTTCAGTGTGTCTATCTGAAGTGTTTTAAAGAAAATAAAGCAATAGAGTATATTGACACCATCTACTTTGAATGAAATATAATTGCAGCTACTATTTTCAGAGACGTCACAGGTAAATAAGAATCCCAATCTCGTGAAATGTCTCACTTTGTATTTTGAGATGGAAGCCAAGATGTCCCAATGAAGGTGGCTCTAACATAGCTGATCTTTAATGCTCTCAGCCAGAAGCTTCAGTACGTTTTCAATGTCGAATTGCTGTTGTTTTAGCACTGCTGATATCTGTGTAAGGCTCGTTTGAAGTCATATCTTTAACCATCCTGTAACAACATATTTTTCTTGTTTTCTCTTATATATTAGTAGCGTAGTGATCACGCATGCTCACTCTACAAATTAAATATCAAATACAGTATAACAACATATCTTCGAGTTGTATCCATGTTATGTTTGCTATAATTATTATTTGGTGCATGTAAGATTTAGTACGAGTGTTTTCTAATTTCAAATAAAACGAATACATTCTGCAACATAGTGGAGGTAAACATCTGCTTGGATTCACATTATTTGCAGAATTTAGGTGCTCTGCCTACTGCAGTACCAGACCTCTGCACGAATCAGAATATGGGATGGAGAATTGCTCTTGCGCTGCTCTTTCGGGATAGCTGTCAAAGGTTCCTTGTCTGTCCTCATCGTGAGGCATTCCCAACATGGGAGGTGGAACGTAGCGAAGCAGCAGTGAGGAACGCTCAACGCTGCTATCCCGAAAGCGCAGGTCTTGACAGCAACTCTCATACATCGAGCCGTGAAAACCTACATTAATACTATATGGGATCGGTCATGTGATTGTTTACCCAGGTACAAGCATTGGCAATAGTACGGATTACCGCTTTGCCAAACGCTAGCCTACATTGCATATCTCTGACTGAACCAAGTAGTGGAATATGTTAGCCTATCATTTCCTCTCGGGACACATGTTCCATACTATAATGCAATAAAATACTTTTTTTTATCACCGTATTGTCTTTCATTTTCAAAATTGTTTTCAATATATTCTACCATCCAACCTCTGGTAGAATGGATATTTCTGTATCTAGACGTGCACTTTCAGATTTTGAAAACTTTGTTCGAAGTAATACACTTCTAAAAACATGGCCATTGCATACTTGATACAATGCAGATAAGCCCAATATTTACATAGGTAAAAGAAACGTATACTGAGGTGGCTATTCAAGCAGCACTTTATTCTAATCATGTAACAGAGACCAAATCAGCTTGGAGGAGATTGTTTGAAAATTCCGGTTCAAGTGGACACAAGGGACAGTCAAGAAAACTGTTTTCCCTGGCAACTTACCAGCGACTTGCTCGCTACGTGTTCTGCAGCTACTTGAATAACAGTTTAAGGGTGGATCCTAGTGTGAGCAAGAGAAGTCAGTTAGTCTTGACACGTTCGATGTTATTGAGCTGTAGGTCAAAAACAAGAACTGCATACAGTGGCGTGTGCTTAATAAAGTCCCACTTTGGCGCAGTCAGTGGATTTGGAGGAGTTTCAGATGTCCTGGTGTGAAATAGAAATTTAGCACTGTCTGTGCATCTGTGTTCTTTTATTGCCATCTTGGCAGTCTCGCCAGTTTTACATTAAGAAATAAGAAGGCCCCTGTTCCTCCCAACCCTGCGTCCCAGTCTGTCCACTTCACGCAACGGTTTTTCAATTCAATTCCACGTTATCTTAGATAGTGGCTTGTCATGACGATTACCATCCACTGTGTGAAGTCCCATGTCCTCACTGGGCACACCTTGCATTGCATTTGCAATATTTCAAAAGTTGTGCAATAGAATATTTTTAAAATGAAACTTTGGTGGAATCTGTGTATGGATATAAAATACTTGACAGTACTTTATATATCATATAACAGTTTAAGGTGCAGCGCTGCAATCTCCTGCTCGTGCCACTGCTACTAGAAGGGTCGACATTAGAGGGAACGATAGAGAACCTCTTCAGAGGGGATTTTGACCTACTGTTTAACCACTGGACAGACAAGTTGAAAGAGGTGAGAGTACCCACATTTTACCCCACCGCATGTAACCTGTTGATAGATTTACACTGTTAGGGGGACAAAGGCAGTCCGTTGTGCAAATAAAATATAAAATATAACTTTATTTTTGATATTGCTTGTGACATTAAGCCAAACACAAAACACAGTAGTCATTGCAAGTTTATATGCATGTCAATGCGTTTACAATAATACGGTAAATGCAATTTTATAAGTTTTTGTATCATGATAATCATTTGACATTATTGTAGATGGTTGTTTAAAATCTGTTCCCCAACAAATAATCGGTTACACATCATTATAGTTTAAAGCAGCCAGTTGCTTAAGGTCCTTGACCATGGCCCACGTGTCTTGCCTTCTGGATTTTGTCAAAAGATAAAACGAGCATGCGTATACATGTGGACGTTTCGTGTAGCGCGAGGCGGCATGGCTATTAGCCCGTGAATAAACCTCCAGGAGCCACAGCTGTCTTCCGAGAACTTCCTGCACATTCCTGGTGATGAGTAAATGGGCACAGAATGCTGCAAACCTCTGGGGCATTTGGGGCATTTGTGTGTTTAAAGTGTGGAGATGACAGGGATCAACTTTGCGTTTCATCTAAAAGCGCGCTTATTTTGGTGTCAAAGTAGTTATCTTGAGGCTGGCGTGAGGATAAAGCTCAAGTCTTGCCAGAGTTGTGCCACTTGATGGCACATTCATGTTTTCATCACCTTAGAGAGCTCCACAGCCATCCCATAATGTAATATTATGTGTGCGGCATAACCGCAGGTATACAAACGTGACGCCATTTTATGATATATGTAGATATTTAGGACGGCCAACGGCAATGCGAAACATGAAAAAATATTATTTTTAATCGCGGCAAATTGCCACCAGCCGTCAGTCAAATCAATTTTCACGCACTTACTAGGATTGCTGTGCTCGCATTACGATGGCGAAAGAAATAATCTGAAATTATGTGGAATAGCTCTTCATGCTTGTCACGAGACAAGCTGCCGTATTTACCATTGCAAGGGAGAAGTATCTGCGAAGTCCTGCTTTTGATTACCAAGGCAGAGTGGAAGTCTCTTGATACTATTTTTGTTAATCTTAATTTTGTTATGAATTTTGACAAATTAATGTTAAGCATACCCGTAACCACTGGTAGATTATGATAGGTATACCCAATGTAAGGAGGTTGTTTTTCAAAATATGGTGGGATTTTTGTTGTTGTTCGACATCCATATTCTTATACCGAAGGAGAATGTTAGTTTACGTGATTAGTTTCAATCCTAGCATGACTTATTACCACTGACAATGCTATTCGTAGATTCCATTTCGTATATATTTAAATAACAATTTTGTTTTTAATAAACATTCTTTAAATACAGTCGATTCAAATGAAAATTGATTAAGACGAGAGTTAAGGTTGATGAAATACAGCCATACACTGTGTGCCAACGTTGTATTTTATTGTAAGAATTTGTTAAAAGAACAAACCAACGTATTATTTTAATTTGTCATTGCGCTGTTCATATTTATTTACTATAGCTTGCTTCCTTATGTACTCGATAAGAATTACATTTGCAGCCAAAATTAGTTAAATGTGATTTCCATTTAACTAAAACTAAATACGGAATAATGTGAAACACAATCCACTCTTGTATAATTAACATTTCTTGTGATACTATAATTACCATGCTCATAGTGCTTTTTTCCACTTGATTGATGTCTCCACTGTGGGTAATGTTATATATTAATAGACCATTTGGTATAACCACATGTGTATATGCCATGAGCACACAGTTCAATGCCTGTTTTACCTCTCGGTGGAAAAACTACATCATCTACATCTCTTGGGTGGTGGAGGCAGAAAATATAACATGACAAGCAACCACCACGGAGTAAAAAAACCATACAAAAACACAAGCCTGATTTTATACTGTTGTATGTAATATACATTTGCAACATGGGTTTGTTTTCAACTTAAAATTGCATAACATATGGAAAAAATGTACTTTGTATTATTTTACAACATGACTTTAAACAAAGTTCAGATGGGGTGGCAAGTGGTTAGGACCTTCCGAGATGAACCTGTTGACCTGAGTTGTATTCCCGGCCACAGCTAACATCAGTGGTGAGTGATATCTGAGCTGGTCCTGGACCTTAGTTGTTGTTCAATGCTAAACCACTAACAGAGTTCCGATCAATATTGAGGATTTGTGATGTTCATGATGGATATAGTCCAAACGGATTCTTCGTGCTATTTCGTATATCTTTCAAACGAACTATATCCAGAGTGTGATGAGGGATTTTATAAGTGGGTTCTCTATAAGTGGGTAGATGCAGCAATTGACAAGCTACTTTAAACCATACAGTTAGCAGTTGATAAATTACACAGGTGGTGAGGTAAAGTGTGGGTACTGCAATATGCGTGGCCAGTGTGTCTAGACTCTAGAGCTTTCTCTCGTGAAGACCATTCTGTTAGCAGCGACACGAGTACACCATTGGAGGGCTTCACTTTTAACGCATATATAGAACGTAAAATACCATTTTCAGATGAGTTCTCATTAACCGAAAGTACGATTTCTCACTTATTCCGCTTTTGACAGTCTCCTGGCACCGAGCACGCACAGAAGCACGAGGAATCTAGTATTTGCAGTTCCCAGTCGCAGCTGAATTTCGTGACAATAAATACTCTCTGGGGGCTTTGCGCAATTTGCCCGCTGTGAGAGAGAAAAAAAAACCACAGGTCCACTCTAACTCGGAGCTTGGGTTTCGTAGTCGGCGCTCCGTCGTGACGGCGAGCTGTGGCGAGCGGTGGCCGTTACGCAGCGGAGTGCGAGCGGCAGCTGACGGGTAGATTAGCGACCCTGCAGCAGCCCGGTCTGCAGACTGGCAGCCCCAGCTGTGTGCGGAACGCACTCCGGCGCCCCGCTCTCCACACACCACATTCCTCGTGCCGCCTCGACGGCACATTCGGAAGGTTAAAACGATGCCCTCTTGTAGGCAATTTATTGCGGGGGTTGGGGGGGGGGTTTCGTTTTGTTATTGCGTTGACTGGCTATGTGTAGAGTGGGTTCATACTAATGATTCACAATTTTGTTTAAAAAAAAAAGTGTTTATTGGCTTTTAGATAATACTTTGGAAATGAATGTTTTGCTTCTCGTGCATTCGGACATGCTTTTGTGAAACTACGCTCAGTCTCATCCAAAGGCGCTTATTTCGACGGGTAGTTGTGTTTACAGACCAGTTTGTAGAACGTGTATTTCATATTGGTGAAATTTAGCAATACCACATCCACCAGTTTGTGAAACTATATCTCTTCTAAGTATTCATTCGTTCATTGTCATTTTTATTACGTAGACCGGATCAGCTGATTTAAAGTATACAGGAATGTTTTTTTCTCCCCCTGAATATTTATTGTAATGTGCCAGGTCAAATTTATCTTAAAACATAAACGTGCAAAATTCTAGTTTAAAAAGAACACTCATCCGGTGCTTTAGATAGAAGCTAAACGCTGTAAACCTCCTGCCAGGAGCAGTTGCCTTGTAGTCATTTGAAAGGTAATTGAGGCTGACATTTATGAAGCAACAAAATAAAATACTAATTCAACTACCCACACTACACAATAGTGCCACATACATTCTTAACTACGGTGAATTAACTCTGGAGATGTGCAAACTTAATTCCATTGCTTTTCATGTTGATTGTTAAAATTAAGGCTCTGGTGCAATATATAATCTGAACACATTTAATAACAGGGAAACATGATGTAATCATTTTTTTAGTCCAATGTCTAAACACAAAGTATACAGCTAAGATGTCAATCCATGCGTCCAAAATCATTTGTGTACACCAGACATAAATAAACATGCAGTCAATTTGCGCGAAATACATTTTAATTTGTGCACTCCACTGAAGCATCTCTTTAAGGGCATTCTCAACAAGTGTGTTGTGATAAATACTAGTTTATGACCACCATAAACTAGTATTTATCACATTGTATTATGAGTTGAATATGTATTTTTTTTAAATGATTTGTATGATTAGCTGTCAAGCTCATTTGGACAACATTAGCAAGACAATTGACGTATTGTCTTCATGGTACATTGCTATCACACATATGATTCTTTGGTTTCGGGTATAACATACAACTCTTGTACAGGATGTGGATAGATAAAGTGGAACATATCAATTGCAACAGAGATTGCAAGGTATATTCCACCTTTACGAGTATCAAGTGAGGAGGTGACAGGGCATCTACTCTAGTTTATTCAATTGTAATCAGTAGGCAGAATGGTTCTTAAATTGTGTATGTACAACTAAATGTATACAAATTTAGCCCTCAGACATACGCCAGGTCAAATTAGGCGGAAAATCCAATTTGAACCTTCGTTTTTGGTGGCGTCACCGTTGACTGGGCTATGACTGTCAATACAGTGCACTTCAAAAGCAGGTTTCCTCGCTTGAGGAAGCCCAGGGTTCAAGCCCATTTTCTGGGCAGTGCTGGATCAGTGCTGTGACACGGGCAGTAGCCCATGGGTGACTCAGCTGTTTTAATCGTTGTTTTATTCATGATCACGGTTGTCTGCTCAATATAGAAGAGGATACAACAAGCGAACACACTTTATGTTCTGAAATCCTAAAAAAATATATGCTTTTCTTACAAAAAACACACAAGGAATGCTCTTTTATTTATTAAAGAGCTGGGTATTATGCCTTGAAAACGGATTGCCTTTATAGGGCTAAATTAAAGGTTTGGGGGTCTTATAATAGGATGTGTTGAGCTTTACACTCTGATCCCCGTGACCCTAGTTTTATTCGTAGCCACGCTAATTTCTAAATTAATTAAAAATAATAATAGCATTTATAGAGCGCCTTTCACCAGGCGATGAACCGGAGCCTATCCCGGCAGATACAGGGTGGAAGGCCATGCTCAGTGCCATCAAAACACCTCTGCATATTCCACGGCCTTCGTAACCCCATCTTGAAGATTTTAACATGATTTTAGCACTAATCGATTGGCTTTAAATGTGTTATGCGGGACTGTATGCTCTAGAAAACATTGCTCGGAAACACATAGTGCTCATTAAAAAAACATTGAAGACGTTGACTAACATTTTCATGAATGTAATTGTGTTTTAATCAGAGAAACAGAATTGTGATGCCAGCGTGATGGGGGAGGGCGGGGCGTAATTTAAATGTTGTATTTCCATTGCATTTCAGATGATGATTAAATAATCATATTTCACTAACATTAAGATAGCCTTAAATCAACCTATCTGCAAGCCCACAGCTGTTTCTAATAATCACATTGAAGCAGCAATGGAATTTATATAGGACATTTTAGGGTGGGAAATGTATCTGGAAATTAACATTTTAGCAGGAACTCTTCCCCCCCACCTAAAATAAATACATTATATATTGTTTTACGGCACTGGCATTGCCACAAATTTGTTATTGCTTTTCATTATTACTGTGTGGCACAACAGTTCTACGAAAGCAAGTGGTCATCTGTGTCGATCACAATCAACATACTTTAGCACCACTATAAGCTGTGTTTCAAGCCAGGTTTGTAAAGGGGAATATGTGGCGGCAGGCAGTGAAGAGGGGGTGACGGGAGGTGCTCTCACATTCTTCTCACACTCTGATGTGGAAATAAGTTTTGTGTAAATACAGTATGCATTTCGCTATTAACGCTGTTATGATCGGGAACTTGGCTAAAGTTCAGGATTTTTCATTGAAAGCTTGGTTTATCTAAGTGAGGCATGACACAAATGAATAATTAGCACCTTTCTGAAGAGTAAAAGGAACTAAATAAATATGCTAACTATATGTCTTCCTGACATAACTGTCTCTCCACGTAAAAATACGTTTTATTAATACACCCCATCAGGCACACGGTCGAACATACAGAATATCTAGGGCACTAGTTCAGCACAAATGCGTTCTGCAATTAATGCAAGGGAGGTGTTTTGTCTGTTCAAGTGAGACAGGAACTAGCTCAGATGCCGTCTAACACTGAGGTTATGCATGACCGGGAATTGAACCCAGGTTACTAGGATTGTAATGCTGCACTACACCCAGAACTAAGAGACACATTTTCTCTGTGTAACGTTTGAGGCAAACACTGTTAGTAACCACATACAAATGCCGACACACCGAACGCCTGTCCACGGTTGTCTCCCCCCACCAGCTTGTTATTTAAGTCGACCTAGGGGTGGCACTGGACCGGTGCAGATGTATGCCACCGATGTTGGCCGTGAATGAGAATTGAACTCGGGTAACCGTGCTCGCGGTGCAGTGTACTAACCACTTCTTTTTCACATGTTCATCCACAGTTTACTTGTTCATTGCTGACACATGGACATCATGTGATCCAAAGTCCGGCCACAATGTTTGTTCTTGCAACAAGTGGCCAGCAGCGTGCCCTTGGTTTTGCGAAGAGAAATGTAATGATGGGTCGACGGTGCCCTGGGCTTGCGCTCTGTTCATTTTAAGAACAATTTGACAGCTTTGCCCTGGAGAGCTTGTAAAAATACCGGTGTAGCAGAGTGCATTTGCACTGTCTGTTAAATGCTTGAATAGTCTTTTTGTTGCAATAATAAATAAATATAAAGCGGAGCGTACGAGAAAAGAGTATCGTCAGCAGAACATACATGTTATACGCAGTAGATAACTTTTTATTGCTGTTTAGGTTCTCAATTGTACAACAGCGATATCTATCGCAGTGACATGTACTTTGTGCACTGCACATTTATTAAGAGGGCCCATCAATTTTATGTTCAATGCGGGTGTGAGTTATTCATTGTTATAGCAGTATAATGCCCACAGACTAAGGGGCGGGGGGACCCTGAATAATACGGTTATATGCATGACTGTAGCAAGCGGCTCAATTCTTCCTCGGTCAAAAGTTGGGTACTGCAGAGCATTAACTCTTGAAACAGAACTAGAGATTGAATTACCATGGCAAGCTCGGCCATGCCAAGAATACTAGGGAAGATACCTCAAAGTCACGTAGCTTCATTATTAGGAAGGGCACTTGCGTTGTACATATTTTAACTAATTTCAGAAACACGTTTTGTTTTTTTAAATAACAATCTTTAGTATCAAATGATCATTTGGAAGGCACTTATCTCAGTTTTGGTCCTGAGCCATTGCTGGAAATTCCACATTGTCACAGTGGGGGTTAATATATCGATACACTAGTTCTTTCGTATTATAAATACTGTTCAGAAATGAGGTGATCATGAGACCGACGTTAATTTGCTATAGGGAGTTTTTGTAAACTCATTATAAAAACAACAAAATATGTCTTTATGCAATGAAACACTTCGGTTAGCATTCATGTGTAGTGCAAATTACACTTAAAGCACATAACTAAACACTGAGAAGAAATAAACACCTGCAGGCATTGATTGGATTTTGATGATTGATGCTGGTTCTAAGCTCGTACGAAAAACAAGGGAAATCCTTAACGCAGAGTATTGAGATATATGGCGGCAGTGAAGGATGGGTGTGATGGGCTAAGCCATCGATTGCTGTCACCTCTGATAAATAAAGACATTCTGCGATGAAGAAAGGTGCTCAAGACACCACGGACAGCGCCAGGTGATTCAGTGCTAATGAGCAGGACAGAAGAGATGGGGATAGTTTCCGCCCATGGAACAAAGTGCCAATACTGCTCTGCTCTGATTTATACGGAGGCGCACATTTCTTCCAACTGCGGCCAAGGGCAGGAAATAGACTGCTGCCTGCTTTCCCAAGGCCACTCCTCAGCCAAGTCTCACATCTACAACTTGTGACTGACTCTGAAAACGTATTTATAGGAAACGTCTATCTTCATATACGTGAACAAAAACAACAACATAACAAACCGTGCCGCTTGCTTAATCAATTTACTAAAATTACGTGGATAATTTCTGGTGTGAATCTAAAGATTGAAAATCCAAAAATGTAATAAAAAGTTAGTTTCAGTATTTTTTTGCCGTTTCAAAGCAATGGTGTTTGTTTTGCCTACATCATCAAACGGCAACATCACATTACCATGGATGAGCAATAACACGGCCTGACTCTTCAAAGCAGAGTGCTCTCCATAAACAAATCCAGCACAGTTGTTTTCGTATACCTTTCAAAGTGGGGAAAACAAAAGAGCAAGAACGTATCTGAATATTCCGTCCGGATTCACATAATATACTTTAAAATGAACTGCACACAATGATGCTCCATAAAAAAAAATAGTTTTCAAAGTGGAACCTGTTTTGTATTTGAATTTGTACATGAACAGCCCTGATCATGGCGACGGCTGCTGGTGAACCTGTTGGCCTTTTGCAAAGGCTCCTGTAGTATGACATTAACACAGAAATCTAGATGCTAGGCACACACCACTGGCTGAATATGTGCAGAACTTTTTCTTCATCTCAACCAAAGCAGAACATCATTGATATCTTACAACCTGGTAGACACTGTTGCAGATGAAATCATCTGTGCTGTATGAGTGTGTTATGTGTGGCAGTGGAGTCAATCAAGCTGGGCAAATTGTGGTTGCTTCATTAATGAGTGCAAGCCGTCCTCAATATGCTGGGTTTGGGTCGTAGGGTACTGCTGGAAGCTATGTAGCGTTACCAAGGGAGTTGCCAGATAGGCCTGCACTAGAGTTTAAGGTGCGAAAGGCGTCGTGCTGGAGCATTCCACACCCTCTGGGTCGCACGTCTGGGGATCCAATGGCAGGTGTAAAACCCGACCGTTGGGCAGACGTGCAATCGCCCCGCAGTATCTACCTTAGGAAAGGATAGATTCCCCATTCTGCCTAGCCACTACTGTAGGATAAGGTACACTTCGAAGCCGAGCTGAAAGACAACGATGTCCAGAAGCTGACCATCGTGCCTCGAAGAATCGCAAAGAAGAAGAAGGTACAGATGCCCAGTACAGATATTCACCACCTGCTGCCATGATTTCACTATTGACCCATAGGTGGGGAATTTTTCCTCAGGGTTGACTCCCCAAGTCATTCCCATGAATGGGTATAGCTGCAAGGTAGCAGAGGTTTGGAGTTTTCCTTCTCATAGATTGGCTGCCAACCAAGGCTCACGAGCCACATCTGCCCGAAAGCGTTACCAAGGGAATTTGATAGAAAACATATACAAAACACTTCATGCCACCAAAAAAAAATCTTTGCCGCCCTTGGTACCAACGATGACATCAGTGGCAATGTGTCCCAAGCTTGGCGTGCTGGAGTGAAACGAGTTGTGATGTAGACATCACGTGACGTTGCTCCCTCTGGATCTGGTATTCCACCACCACATAACCTCCTCGATATGTTCCACTCCTTGGCGGATTGGATTTCTCCAATGTGAGCGATCGCAAGCCGGGTCCTGCCATTTGTCGACAGGATTGGCACGGTAGCATTCGGATGTTGCCTGTGCATGTCCTTAAGCTTGGAGCACACTGTCGTTCTCAACGACATTTCTCTTGAGACGGCTCTCTGCAAAACTGCTTTTGGCAGTCGTGCGTCATCTCTTTGGATGACGTCCAGCCCATCCTTATCTGAGAGCCGGCAAGGATGGCTTCGGCACTTGGCATGTTCACGCGACCGAATACCTCCACATTTGCCTCTCGGTCATCCCAGGAAATTTGGAGGATTTGCTGGAGATGGCGACGCCGTATGCCACCATATATAGTCACCCGAAGTCTTGGGTGCATCACGTTACGCGTCTACTCTGCGCCGCTGCCACTCCCTTCCCGGTCCGCACCGTTTATAGAGCTTTAATACAATAAATGTTTGTCTGAAATTGATTAAATGGTCGCAGTTACGGTTTTATTTAGGGGTATAGGACCCTTCGTCGTAATACCTCTTTTAAAAAAAACGTGCTTGAACGTGTGGCTATTTTAAAGCCTCTCTAGTCTTAGTCGTTTATAAGCAGATCGTTGATGAAGTTCATTCATTCATTCATTCATTTTCAGAAACCGCTTAATCCTTGTACAGGGTCGCGGTGAGCCGGAGCCTAACCTGGCAGACACAGGGCGCACGGCAGGGGAACACCGAGGATGGGACGCCAGTTCATCGCAGGGCGTCTGGGGAAAATGTAGTCAGTACGCCAAATTACCTGGCAGCATGTCTTTGGACGGTGGGAGGAAACCGGGGTGCCCGGCGAAAACCCACGCGGACACGGGGAGAACATGCAAACTCCACACAGAAAGGCCCCCCGAGCCGAGATTCGAACTCGGGTCCTTCTTGCTGTGAGGCGGCAGCGCTACCCACTACGCCACCGTGCCGCCCCAATTATCATTAATAATAATGAGATTTTGTATGCGTGCAGGGTTCTGCAGCTGGTTAATAACGAGCGGCGGATTAGGTGCAAATACAAATATTTGCATTCGATTTTGTATTCAACCCAAACAGGTTATGTTTGTATTATCATCAAGGTGATACACATACAGTGGATACGGATATTTTGAATTGTTAGCCGACTTGCTGAGGGCCATGTTTTTTCAAGAGTACGATGAACAACATTCTGGAAAATCTGTCTGGTTATTTATAATCCAGTCCATCATTTTAGCTCATGGTGAAGCATGACTGTTTTATTAACGTCTAAAAAACACAGCTCGATATTGGACGTACCTACCCATTGCTTGACTATGCTTTTTAACAAATACATCCGCCATTGGCAACAATGTCATATGGGCAAAGTTTTGTCACTTGCAAGATAGGCAGTACGGGTTTGACTGGCTACGAATATACGATACTTGAATCACCTTTATGGAATGGAATATGCCCAAGGCTTGTGAAAACTGTCAGACTGATGAGTCGAAAGACACTTGCTCACGTCCCTTTCGGTCAAACATCGTCCATCATAATTGGCATGTCTATCAGGGTGAGTCACCATATATTTTTCTAGACGAAATCTTCACGATCCGGTGAAATCAGTGTTACCCGTTGCCAAGGGTAATAGAATTGTCACTAATAGTTCGTGAAATAAACTCCAACTTCCATTGTCCAGTGAGGTGGTAAATGAGGCAGCATATGTTTGGTGTCACTGACTTACACTATTTCAGTGTTAAAAATAATGCAGGTGGCATGTGTCAGGGAGCAACTTTGAAAGACATAAATACATTAAATTAGTATTAATTGTTTTTTTATATCACCAGTCATGGCTGAGTGCTCATTAAAGTTTCTACTGTCTTGCCAAAATTAATCATGCATATGTTTTAATATGATGATTGCTGATCTACCTGTTTTTAGCGCCAAATAAGTTTTGAATATCTCATTATCCACTGTGAAAAAAATACACAACCTTACTCATGTGACTTTTCTTGGTTTGTAAATAAGAAATATTCTCATTCAATTTCTATGTATATAATTTGTTAACATTGATATTTCCACTCGGTCATCTTTTGAAGAACACAATTTAATTATTTATTGTCATGTGTACTGTATAGGAATGGAGCAGTGGTTAGCTGTCTCCGATCACCTGAGTTCAATTCCCAGCCATGACTAAAATCAGTATGTGAGATTAAAGGCATTTACACATTGAATTGAGAATGGCTAGATTTTAATATTTATCTTGTACACTTGATTCAAATGAAGTCTGTAAAATACAGCACACTAGCAAAAGGAATGTGTGAACCCATACATATTTTATAACAATTACCTTTCAAGCAACGTACTTTGGTCATAACAAACTGGATGCCCTCTGTTGACCTGTGTAAATTGCTGTAGGGCAAGACTTATTTTGCAACTGAGCTGAAGTAAAAAAAATAATGAAAAGTCTTAACGTCAAAATAATATTATACAATTGTCTGTTTTACATTTAAATCAATTTTATAACTTTGCTTGTTCAAGGTTACACGTTGCATATGTACAATATTTTCAACATTTGTGTTTCATTTCGGGTCAAAATACCTAATCATTATAAATGAGGAGAAGGGGATGTTTTATTATTTTTCAAAGTCAAATAATCAAACCTGTAAGAACTGGTTTTTTTGACAGGTATGAACAAAATTATTTCAAAAGCTATCTTGCAAAGATCAGTCTTGTGGGATAGCCAAAAGGCAACACTTAACATGCCAGTGATTAGATTAGGTTTTGGTATGGTTATTGCATGGGCATGGCTATATGGACCTGTCAATTTTACACAACCACCTATGATTATCTGACTTGTATGTTCAAAAATCATTATACAAGGTTTTTATCAATGTCAAATATATATAGGATAAGGAAGCTATAGCTGATACATTTAATTGAACAGAGCTTTATACTGTAGTTACAATATGGTATATAGTCGCCAAACAACCAAGAAATATTATTGCACACATTTTACTTGAATAATACTCTAATGTGTAATAATAATGAGTAACATAGTTTACAGGCGGTTACTCATGTCCACCTATTGTCCACCTATTGCTGGACGAAGGCTCACTCATGGCGGTTACTCATGATTGGAGAAAGGAGAAGTAGAGTGCCAAAACTATTGTAGAAATCACTGCCATTATATTATCCACGGCCCATAATCCAACCGAGGTCACCAGGTTCATAGTAGAGTGCTGTAACCATTTCAGTGACACAGTGGTTAGCTTAACTTCCTTTTTACATAATAATAATAATCTACTTTTGTAACGCGCGCATTTTCTCCGGGCGCGTTGCACCCGTTGATTCGGAGGCGCGGAGCCCTGCTCAGTCGGTTTGTTGTGAGTCGGTGAAAAGGTGACTTTTTAAGAGTTTTTTGAAGGCTGTGGGGGACTGTGTTTGACACAATAGGAGTGGCAGGCTGTTCCACGTTGTGAGTGCCGCGACCGAGAAATGCCTTTTTAAACATTACCTAAATCAAACTATGCTATTACAATTCTCTTGAATTCAAGTGTTCTCAATGATTATCTCCGCATCCTCAACAATAAGTAGCTTATTTATGAACCTTCAAAAATATAATTGTTGAGGAGGCGACATGGCGACACAATAAGTAGCGCTGTCACCTCACCTAGGCCCTGGGTTTGATTCCTGACATGGGTAGCTTCCTGAGTAGAGTTTGCATGTTCTCCCCGTGTCTGCCTTGGTTTTCCCTGGGTACACCGGCGTCCTCTCTCAGCCCAAACACATGCTGCCTAGATTAATTGGGGATAGCCCTGCCTTGCGCCCTGTGTCTGTAATTGAGGGCTACTTGCATGCACAATCTACCTTACACCAGAAAAACAGGAACTATTTAAACCTGTAAAAATACAGCCTTGTCATTGCACCACTGTTGCAATATAATTTAAACGTCAGATTGTTACATATTGAAATGCTGGACTTTGGGAACTACTTAACATACTAATTAATGTATTAATTGTTGTTCATTGTTCTACTATCTGGCAGTTGCAAAACCAGATCCCTTATTATTGCAATTTATTTGCACAAATCCATGACTGTTTTGACTCATTAGCCATATGCTTAGAATAGCATATCACTAATACACCTCACACTGAATGGACGTTAATTGTTTGGACAATTTAATTAAAATCACGTTAATGACCAATTTAACAATTGCATTTTTTTTCAGATAATCTTTATCTTTTTAAAATAATAGTTTGGCTAAACCCGCAACTGCAGTAAATCATTGTTCAAGGTAAGCTGTACCCCTCCCCTGTACGTTATATATATAGTGTCTTATATAACTACTACAAGTTCAAGTGCAGTCTTCCTTATAGATGATTTGTTTACTCCCTCAGTGTATGCACTTGAAGGTTCATTCATTCATTCATTTTCAGAAACCGCTTAATCCTGTACAGGGTCGCGGTGAGCCGGAGCCTATCCCGGCAGACATAGG